>CM070478.1:9823736-9829262 GCA_036324585.1 Champsocephalus esox
TTCTGGGTAGTGTAGTGTCTTTTGCCATCCTTTACTCCGAAAAAAGATTTGTTTCTCCGAATCGAAGGGGAAAAATACAAAAGCATTGCACACAATTTAAACCAATCAATGTTGTGTAAATAACAAGGATAATCTGGTGTTTTTTAGTCGATGAGTAGTGCAGATATCACTGTAAAATCAATCGTCAGTAAGGGGAATATTTACTTCCGGGTGTACAATTCTCCGTTATCCAATGAGAATGGACGCTCTCATTGCCTTTAAGGGCAGTCGACACAAACGAATGCCGTGCTTCCATGAGCGTCCATAGAAGCACATGGACATCCCGGAAAGCTGAACATGGACGCTAAGGGCCCCCCCCTTGCGTTGAAAATGGACGCTAAGGCCCCCCCCCTTGCGTTGGAAAAAGCCGGCAGGGGACTTGACATAACGTCAACATAGGCCGACCTGGGAGTGAGGATGTGTTGATCAACCAGCTCTGACTGGGGAATCCCAAGGCGCTCCCAGGCCAGCGAAGAGATATAATCCCTCCACCTGGTCCTAGGTCTACCCCTTGGTCTCTTCCCAGCTGGACGTGCCTGGAACACCTCCCTAGGGAGGCGCCCAGGTGGCATCCTAACTAGGTGCCCGAACCACCTCAACTGGCTTCTTTCGACGCGAAGGAGGAGCGGCTCAACTCCGAGTCCCTCCCTGATGACCGAACTTCTCACCTTATCCCTACGCCATTGGTCCAAATTTGCAGAAGGCAAAACCGTGACTATTTACACTGACTCACGATATGCTTTCGGGGTAGTACACGATTTTGGGGCTATTTGGAAGTGTAGACAATTTCTGAAATCTGATGGCAAACCAGTACTTAACCATGTAGTATAGTATGCAGCAAAACATCGTGAAACCATTATCTTTTCTGGAAAACTAAAACCTTTAATATCAAATAAAAAGGTAATTATGTAAGCCACAGGGCACGAGCACAGGAAAGGAAAATTGCACAGTATTATCTACTACAGTAAAACTATATATACATCATAATATTGTATTTATATGACCGCATCAGCGCATCTTCACTAAATTAGGCTTCTTTACAGTAAATCACCAAACTGCGTTTTCATTCACGGAAGCTCGAGTTGTTGCTCTGAAACCGAAATGACAAAACACCAACCACTGCTCCACCGTCACTGCCAGTCATCTGCGTTACAGCCGATGCTTAACGGACTCTCATCATCATCATCATCATCATCATCATCATCATCATCATCATCATCATCATCATCATCATCATCATCATCATCATCATCATCATCATCATCACCATCATCATCATCATCATCATCATCATCATCATCATCATCATCACCATCACCATCACCATCACAATCACAATCCAGAAACCTGGTGTCTTCTTCTGAAGGATTTTCATGAGAGTGATTCATCACCTCCATTCTTTCCCCCTTCTCGTCAGCTCTGATATTGCTGTAATAGAAACATGCTGACACTGCCATTCAAATGATTGTAAGAGCCTGTTTACGATCAGCATACTTTACTAAATGTCGTTTAAGAAAAGAAAATAAACATTGAAGTTAATGGAGTAATGTCTGTTTAACAACTGGTGCTCTGTGTTTAAAATACTTGTTTGATAACTTTTTAAATCCTGATTAGGAACACTTAACTTTAAGGTTAGGGTTATCCTTACATTTAGCTTTTATACGCTTTCATAAACTAATGGAAATTAACATTTTCTTTATTGTATTTGTCAACAATTACAATATACCCATTTGTGATAATGTACAAATATTTCTATAGTTGTTGATAGTTAATGTTTATTAAAGTGTCCTTAAAGTAGGCTATTTCTGTTTCTATACATTAAAGATTGTTGTAATACATTACATTACATGTTAGACCCTTTTATCCAAAGCGACTTACATACTCAGTACTGTGGGCAATCCCCACAGGAGCAATTTGGTGTGAAGTGTCTCAGGGACACGCCTCCTGATACATTTTTAATACTGAAATGATCAATCTGTACATACATTACGTCATTCTACATAACTTTGTGTGTACATGAAGCTACTGCTTTTATCTTTTCAATACTTATCCATGCAATTTCAGGAAAAAAAGCATCTAATGAAACAATCCTTCGATCAATAAACAGTAGACTGTTTATAACATGCAGAACCAGATTATAGTCCTATTTGTATCTCAGTTGCTTGGTGAGATTGTGTCTCTCTGTCTTATTTCTTTCTTTCTAATCTATACTACATACATAACAGTTAACCCTTATGTTGTGTTCGGGTCTCCCGTGACCCGTTTCAAGTTAAAATGATATAACAACTACCCTCTAGTTTTTTTTATCGGAACAAGGCTTCATGATATCCTCCACAGCAGCTATACGAACACTACTGATGTTGACAATTTAGCCAAGTCTGAAGGTCTCTAAAAAAAAAGTGTATAATTTGGTGTTGGGGTCTGGGGAGACCCAGCAGAATTGTTTTGGGTGACTCTGGATCAAATTTGGCCCAATCAACATTCATCTTTGCCTTTAGACGCCCCTGCCCCTTCATCCACTGTAACAATAATTTGTCGCAACATGCACCTGGTCTCCCTCTGCCCCTCCCCCCACGGGAACACTTGAATCTGAACTCACACATGCACGTGTGCAACATGTGGTGTGATGTGTTTTGGGGCCATAATCGGTTATGAATGCATTATAAGTTAGTTATGATGTAGTTTAAACAATATTGGATGATAGTCATTGTGTGTGTTTTGGACTGAGATAAATCATGGGTCAAAATGCACCCGCGAACACCATGAACGGTAACAGCTTTCGAACACAGGGTTAAATACATTTGCTCATAACGAAGCAGCATTTAACAATCATGTTAGAATAATAGAGCCTGCCGATTATCAGGTCCGTAACGAGAAGATTTGGGTGTTTTGATTTAACAGTAACTTCAATGATAGACACAAAAACAGCCGATGTTACAGTGACACACACACAATTGCCTTTCAGGAAAAAAGGGAATCACATTGATCCGTTGCAGTTACTTTTTTAGGTGATTTAGCATTTTTCAGACAAAGAAATGTGTAGAAAACAAAACACATTTATTAAAAAAGTTTGGAAAACCTACTGCATGTCACATACAGACACATTGAGGGATATACTGTCACACAGACGGATGTGAAACACCTTAGAACATGTGGGTGAAACCACAGAGATGTTTTTCTTCTTCTGTGGAGACGTTTCCTCTGGTAAAAGCCCTGTGAGTGGCACACTAGTCATGTTTCTTCTCATCCACTCACAACGTCCTACTCACACCAAACCCATTCAAATCGCTGTCATATTTCTTATTGTTGTGGCTTCAGTTTGGTTTTCTCCCCAGAAGTGGTACAGTCTGAACTGTACCTGTGTTGGGGGCATGTGTGTGTCACTCAGTGTGAGGTGGTCTTTCCTTCAGATCATGTTCAATCCCCTCCATATGATGTGAAGGGACTGTAATGGAAAATGCCCCTCATATGGAAACAATTGATCTCTGCGCTTGAAATAATTCAGATTATTATGTTAATAGCATGGGTTGGAAAATAGGCAAATTAGCCTGCTTCTGTAGAAATTCAGCAGATGAGTAGTTTGTTCCTGTGTGAATCTGTTAGTCTGCATTACCTCTGCTTTTGTCATGTACACGTATTTAATTATCTGATTTAACATCAGCTTTGACCTTTAATTAGCAATTAAGTTTCAGACTTTCTGAATTATTATAATCACTGCTGTGGTTTGGTTTCAATAAATGATATGATGGTATCACGCATAGGTGAATACATATAATCTTCCATTGTGATTTACTGGCAGAGGAAGCCGAGCGCAGATTTGCTGAGAATGGTTTTAAAATTGTGTTCAATCAGCATTTTGGTCAGCGCTTTCAAGATGAAGATGGAAACATGACTGTGGTGGAAAAACGTTTGTTTTCACATTATCTCTAGATTTTGCAGAAACCTGTCGCCTAACCTTGCATTAAGTCTTAAACAAATGCTTCATCTTCTCCACATATTGATTTTTGCATGATCGTTTTTAATTGTGCATCTTTTTTCTCAAATTTGATCCAAGATTATTCAGCAATATGGTTTTGCACAAGTGAAAGAAAGTCAAACGTCCGCATTTCCTTGCTGCATAATGTAGATTACAGGTGCACACACACACTCCACATTTACAGTAAAACACTCTCCTCTGCACTGAGCGTGGTCATATGTGAGCTTAATGGAATCTGTCGTTAATAATGTCGTTGTCTATTTTGAATTTCCACATACTCACTGACGCCTAGTAATAATGAAATGAAGACAAAGATCAGTTTTGCTTCTCTTGTGTCTTTGAAAATGACAAAATATTCCACCCAGCTCTTAACAACAGTAAGACTGAAAGTATCAGTCTGTGTGTGTGTGTGTGTGTGTGTGTGTGTGTGTGTGTGTGTGTCAGCATGGAACGTTTCAGACAGAGAAGTAAACAGGGAGACCCACGGATTCCCCTCTACTCTCTCTCTGTGTTTCCTTCTTCACAAAACATACATGTGTGAAACAATATCTAACGTGACTCAATAGCTTACAGGACCAAGATGTAAACAAGGTAGACATTCTCTCTCTGGGCAGAGTTTGATACCTTGTTTTCTTGAAATTGAATATGTATTACTCTCAACACCTTACCTTTAGTAGGGAGACCAGGGACAGTTGTAACACTTTCTGGGTTTTCCCCAATAGCCATAGGATAGCCATTTTGCTATATTATACATTCTCAATGTGTCAACTACTGAAGCAATGTATTTGAGATGTTTCTATTAAATAAGTACAGGGTAACTCAACTGTTACACTGTAGTGTCATTTTATCGTAAAGACGTTTGAAAAGATCTGAAAATAAACCTTTGGGTAACACTGGCTCATTTACAGTGATGTGGATACATGTGCAAGGCCTATGGAAAGAAATACATGTACAAGAAAGTCATAGCATACATAGCACAATATGTTGGTTAAAGTCATAAATAAATAACTTGTATGGTTAAGTTGGCTCAACCTTCCTACATGTTCCCACACCACGCCGCTCCTCCGCTCCCTCCACTGGCTTCCGGTAACTGCTAGAATCCACTTCAAGACACTGGTACTTGCGTACCATGCTGCGAATGGATCTGGCCCTTCCTACATCCAGGACATAGTTAAACCGTACACCCCAGCGCGTGCACTCCGCTCTGCATCAGCCAAACGGCTTGCTGCACCCGCACTGCGAGGGGGACCCAAGTTCCCATCAGCAGAAACACGTGGGTTTGCTATCCTGGCTCCAAGATGGTGGAATGAGCTCCCCGTTGACATCAGGACAGCAGAGAGCTTACACACCTTCCGGCGCAGACTGAAAACTCATCTCTCTCGACTCCACTTCGAGCGATAGAACCAGAGCCATAGAGATATAAGTATTAGTATTAGTATCTCTAGGGCTCTGGATAGAACTATTAACAGAGCACTTATATACTAATAAAGGACTGGCTTATCTAAAGCTAG
>CM070478.1:9829762-9887279 GCA_036324585.1 Champsocephalus esox
TATATATACACACATAAGGTCATCATCTTAACAGTTGTTTATGCTCACCGAGTCATCCGTGAGCAGAGAATCAAGTTGGCATGCCTATAACAGCTGAATGCGGCGATTACCATTTTGTTCATCAAAACGCCTCACAAACTTATTAAGATCAACAGCTGTAGTGCGTTTTGATTCAATGCTGAGTACAGCTAAACCGACAGTCTCTTCTCTGTCATTGTAGACCGCAAATACCTCATTCCTTCCGTCTACTTGAGTCCGAATGCTTCTCGTTTTGCGCTGTCCCTCCGTTCAAAGGAAATCGCCGCCAATCATATTCCAAGCTCGCGCCAGGGAGGGGATACAAGACTGGCATTCATTCACTTGCACTCGGACATTAGAGATTTTCTCTCATAAATGTCCGATGAGTCACAATTTTTCTTTCAAAACAAAGATGGGGTGGCAAGGCTATTTTTAGGGTGGCAGTTGCCACCCCGGTAGATCCGCCCCTGGTCGTTACTCGAACTAAATAGAAATAGCTCACCTGAGATGACTCCCAGGATGTTTTCCTGCATTATCATCAAACAACCTAAAAAGGGGATCACAGATCTTCAGCTTTGCTTATTACATTACGTGTCATTTGTTAGACGCTTTTATCCAAAGCAACTTACATACATTCAGTACTGTGGACAATCCCCACAAGAGCAATTTCGGGTGAAGTGTCTTGCTTATTTCAGATAAGATAGAACAAGGCAGCCCTTTGTGGGCGGGTGTTACTATAATTATGCCTCTAAAAGTTTACCTTACCAGAACCAGAACTCGCATTGACCCGAACATTTTGAGTTGTATACACTGTTGGAAATCGATATCAGGATTGTTTTTGTACTCCAAATATTTAGCAAAATATTGAGTCATCCTTTTGAGAAATAGGAAGATATTTTGGATTACTGGTCTGGGGGAAGCTTGCGAGTGTGTGTGTGTGTGTGTGTGTGTGTGTGTGTGTGTGTGTGTGTTTGCGTGTGTGTTTGTGTATTTTTGCGTTTGTGTGTATTGTGTTTGTTTCCCGGGGAAAACACTCACGAGAAACACCGGCTGTTGTTTTGCCTGCTGTGACGTAAAGTTACTCCGTTCTCCGCTTGTAATTATGCCGAAGCTTCAAAGCTGTATTTATCATCTGAATTTGGCGAAAAGAGTTTAATATTCTGAAAGCCAAGACTTTGTTTCTTTGAAATCAGATGAAAACAAACTGTAACGGACCCTGCCGTGTTATCTATGATTACTATACGCCTTACATTCATTGGTTCAGCGGGAGGGAGGGGGGCGGCGCTGTGGAACAGCAGAGTGCGAGTGAGAGGCGTCATCTTCCCTTTACAAGCTTCAAAAATGTATTTATCGTATGATTTTGGAAATAAAAGTTTCAGATTCTAAAAGCCAACACTTTGTTTGTTTAAAGTCAAACAAAACACCCGAACCCCGAAAAACAATTTTTTTACGCAAATCCACGTTTATTTTAAAATGAGCCGTTGCGACTTTCAACTGATTTCGATAGAGCGGGTCACATATAATGTTTGAAACTTAGTTTGCAAATCATGTTGTTTTGTAAGTTCTTTTTTTAATGTTATGTCTTTATATCTCCTGTTCAAAGGATCTCAGGTCCTCAGTCAATCTTTGCGGCTAACGTCACATCTTTCTGTGCTAAAACCAGCCCACCTGCCTACAAAAGAAACATCACACCAATAAATACATTTAGCGTTCTGGGAGGAAATCTCAGGATGATGGAGGTTCAAGCTGTCTCTAGAGGCCACACACACAATGTCATACAACAGCAATCTGAAAACTCACCAATAAAATCGATTAACACTTCAAATCTGACGGGATTATTCCACAAGCCTGAATACCAGGGCACAGGAGCTCTTCCAAAAAGCACCAAGAGCGAATCCATCACCGTCAGCACAACAGTGGACAGAAAGGGCAGTCCTGTGGAGCATAAAGTCCATACTAAAAATGGTGAGCTGCAGAACTCATCCATTGTCAGTACCGAGATCAGCCACGTTTTAGAAGAAGGGGCTGGTGGCAAAGCTTCTAAGCCGAAGATAAGTACTGCACAAGAACACACAGCATTGGCAAAACCAGAAGATCTTACTTCTAAACAAATAACCACAGGAACTAGTTTGCAGGCCGATCAAACAACGACCCACGTTGAAACAGAGGTCCCGAAAAGCGTTTCTTGTGTAGAACTAGAAGTAAAGCAAGAACAGCATTTGGCATCAACTGATCCCAGTAAAGGAACTGATACAGAGGTAAAAAAAGAGACAGCATCTACAAAGGTCATATCTTTAAGTTTGGAGATTCAAGCAGAAGCTGAAGAAAATGCGGGGACTGCAGATACAGCATTGTTTGCTTCTGGATCTCACATTCTTACTTCTGAGGAGGATCAGGGTAAGGTCTCTTGTGAAGTAGCTGATATTACTGCTTCTAAACTGGAGATTAATACTCCACAAGGAAACACCACATTAGTTCTTGACACACACTCTGCTGCTGCTGTTCAAGAAAACACAGAACCTTTTACCAATAAACAAACTACCGCAGTTGGTTTGCAGGCTGATAAAACAGGGACACACGTTCAAACAAAAGGCCCAACACACATTATTTGCGCAGAACAAGAAACAAAGCAAGAACCACATTCAGCAACAAGCGATCCCAGCGAAGAGGCCACTGCAGATGTAAAGAAAGAACCAGAATCTATGACCTTGGCTCCCAAAGATTGCACTGACCAGGGTCCTGCCAAAGTTGTGTCTTTGAGTTTGGAGACTCAACCAGAAGCTGATGGGGATGAAGGGGATGTTGTCGTTACAGCATCCATTATTTCTGTACCTCACATGCATGGGTCTGAGGAGGGTCAGGGTAATGTCTCTGTTGAGATAATCCTGATCCAGGACATGGATGAAGAAACAGAAGAAAAGAATGAAGAAGAAGGAGTAAAAGTAGAAGGTACCTTCTCCAATGCCGAAAGAAGAAAAGTAATGGACGAAGCAGATACACAGTCCAGCAATGCAACTGCTTCATCTGGTGGCCAAGACAGCAATTACAACCTTGAAAGTAAATCTCCAAGTAGAGAGATTTTGAAGGACCTTGAATTAGAAGGGAACGTTTTGGTGGGTTTCCATGATACCCTTGAGGAGAAAATTGACCCTACTGAGTCGGACAACGAGATCATTAATATAACAGACCAAGGAGCAATGTTGAGTATCACAAAGTCAAGAAAGTCGATTTTAAGTCTAACAGATTCTGATGTGGCTTTGTGTTTATCTGACCATGAGGAGATTCAGAGTCCAACAAAGCCATTTGCATGCTTGAGTCCAGAAACATGTCTAAGCCCAGATGAGACAGAGTTGTTAATGAGCATGACAGATCAAGTATTTTGCCCAGTTGATCCAGAAGAGGATGTTAACATTTCTGATTCTCTTATGAGTCCAAATCATCCAGACATATGTTTGAGTCCAGTTGAGGTTGAGGTGTGTCTGAGTCCAAATGGTGAAGAAAAAGACAAAGAAGTCTGTCTGAATCTAACTGAGGCGATTGCACATGTGAGACCAGTAGAGAAATATGTTCAGTCGACAAAAGAGGAAGGCCAGTCTCTGTTCTTTAGTAGCGATCGCACTTTGCCAGGAGAGGACAGAAATATAAAAGCCAGCGTTACAGTCAGAGATAGGGACAGTTTGTGTTTTGGATTGTTTCAAAACAGTGGAGGCGTGGAGTTTGGAGGTCCAGGTGGTCGTCGTATCATAGCAGACAAAGAGGGACAACTTGGCTTTGGAGACCTATATCGTAAAAGTGTAAGAGATGATAAAGATCCCATAGAGAGTTTCAAAGATACAATTTGCATTGCAGATAACAAAGATGTTCAGAATCTAAAGGAAGGAGGAATGTGTGGCTCTGTAGGCCAGCAAGAGATTGCCAGTATGGATGGTAAAGTGAGGGGACAGAAAAACAATGATTGGCAGGTTGCCAAGGAGACAAGTAACAGTGAACAAGTGTGTGTAAGGTCAGCTAGCTTTGTAAGTCTCCCTGCCAATGAAGGATCTTCCTTTAGTGATTTGGCGAGTAATTCAGGAGGTAGTATTATGGCTAGTAGTTTTGTTGGCACAGCTGCAAATTCATCAGGTAGGGTCAGTGGTAATGCAGAAGCTGTCATTACAACTGGGGTAGAGGGAACTCTCAGGCAGGGAAGTGGAGACTGGAGGGTTTATGGCGGAAGTCTGGGATGCACAAGTACAACTTTCCCCAGTACAGGGAGTGAAGAAAGCCTGTCAGGCAACACGCTCCCTGTAGCAAGCCGAACAGAGAAAGGGCGGTTCGGCAGTAGAGGAACTGGGGAGTGGGTAGTTTATGGTGGCAGTCTTGAACAAAAGGGCAGCCTTGATGGTGGCACTTGCTCAGTTGCCTCAAACCCTGCAACAAGTGAACCAGAAAAAAGAAGAGTTGGCAATAGAGGGAATGGAGAATCGATGGTTTGTGGAGGTAGTCTTGGACGTGAAAGCAGCTTGCCCAAATCAGGGAGTGAAGAAAGTCTGTCTGTGGGAATGACCCCTGCAACAAGTCCACCAGACACAGGAAGGTTTGGAAGTGGAGGGAGTGGAGAGTGGATGGTTTCCAGCGGCAGTCTAAAATGCAGTGATAGTGTACCCATTCCACAGAGCAGGGACAGCCAGTCCACTGCCATGCACCTTCCAACAAGTCCTACAGGAACAGGGAGTGGCAAGTGGAGAGTCTATGGTCAGAGTTCTAGACGTATGAGCAGCAATACCTTACCCAATGCAGACAGCGTAGAAAGACCTTGTATGGCAGTGGGACAAGCAACAAGCCCACCAAGAGTGCAGAAGTTTGGCAGTGGAGATAGTGGAGAGTGGAGAGTTTATGGTGGGAGTAGTGAACGTTTGAGTAGTGCCAGTAATGCAGACAAGGAGAGTGTCAATGCAAATGTTGGCAAAGTCATCAGTCCGCCGAGCATCTACACAAGTACTGGAAGGCTCAGCAGAACTGGTAGTGGTGGCAGGCTCAGCTCGGGTAGTGTTGTTAGGCGCAGTAGCAGCGTGGGTAGTGGTGGTAGTTTAAGTCACTCAGGAAGTGGAAGCAAACTAAGCAGCTCGCCCGGGAGCCACAGGATCAGCAGCTCTGGGAGATTCGCCAGCACTGGCAGGAGAGGCAAGGGAAGTCCTGGGACCTCATCTAAAAACAGCAGTGGAGGTAGCAGCGACCATATTAGCAGCCGAACCGATGTAAGGATAAGCGGCTCCCCTGAGTCAGGGAGCACTAAATGCACAGGGGGGAGGGTAATCAGCAGCAGCATCCGGACAATCAGGAGCACTGGCAGCGGAGCCGGAGGCAACAAGGAGAGAATCAGTGTGTGTAAGATGGCGGCGCTGTCAATCTCTGCAGCAGGAAGGGAGAGAATTCAGGAAAGACAAAGACAAGCTCAACAAAAACAAGAACAACAGGATTCAGGTGAGGGACTAGTTTGACTTCAAGTAAACCAATATTTGTAAATGTGACCATTGCCGGGAGAAATACTTTAAAGATTCTAGTTACTAAAAAACGGATTATAAAATAAACATTGTTGTAAACCAGTATAATAAATTAAGAATAATCTTTCTCTTGCAGTTACCTCTCCCCTCGTGCAGCACTGGCTGACCACAGGTGGCAAACCTGACGACATCTTGTGAATGGACCACTAAAGAGAAGCAGTGTGACATCATGTATAGTTATATATGGTAGTTATTATGTGGTATTATGTGGTATATTAGTTCAGTGGTTCACAAGATACATTGGAGGAAAGGAAGATAAACAAAACGCTTTTTTCGACTTTTCTCCAAGTTGATCTGCTTTAGTGAAATATTTAGTATTAATCTGCAGAATTACTCAACATTAAATGGAAATATTTAAGTAATTCACAAGTATCTCTAAATTGGACAGAAATATTTCAACTAATTCCACCACTGAATAATACTGTCTTACATTTCCACATAGGAGTAGTTTAAAATCTGGAGCGGGTTTAATCAAACTTAATAAAGATTATATTCGAATAACAACCATTGTGTAGTTTAAAGGTCCCATGTCATGGCCATTTCTACTGATAATAATTCCATTGTTGAGGTCTACTAAAATACATTTATATTGTGCAATTTTCCAAACTCACATTGGTTATACAGCATCTTTGTGTAGTATGTGTATTCACTCTCTGACCTAAACAGCTTGTTGGTGCTCCTGCCCCCCCCCCTCAGTGGCCGTCTGCGAGACAGCGAGACACAGCGAAACCCAGCCTGAAACACACACACACCCGCAGCCTGGCTGGGAGTTTGTGCACGTGTGCCCAGGCAGATTTCCGCGGTGCCTCGCTGTCTCGCCGATCCAACACCAGTGAGCCAGCTCACAGTGTCCCGCTCCTCGCAGCAGCGAGCCTCGCAACGTCCCGCCGAGTGTGTGAGTGTGAGTGTGTGTGTGTGTGTGTGTGTGTGTGTGTGTGTGTGTGTGTGTGTGTGTGTGTGTGTGTGTGTGTGTGTGTGTGTGTGTGTGTGTGTGTGTGTGTGTGTGGAAGTCCGCGGATTGGTCCAAGCGTAACGGCTCTGCGGACGTAACTATACCCTAAATATGTCACTATACCCAAGAAGTAAACAATGGAAAAAGAGAAATCTCCAACGAGGCGTTCTGGGGCAGCAGACAGGTCTTTCCTGTGTTAGAGTTGTACTCGCTACAGGGTGTACTTTGAGGGTTTGTGACTCTGCAGACCGTTCACATGCAGAAAAAGCTACGTAACACACAAGGGGACGGGTAATAACCAGAAAGCATGACATGGGACCTTTAAAGTGTCATAATCATAATCATCACTTTGTCTATTCTCAATTTTTACGTTTTCAATAGTGTGGTGTTTCACAGATATTTATATCAGTTTCTGTGTCTTTGTGTTGCATTCATCTTCACAATATAATCAAAATGCAGCCTCACTTGTCATGTTGATTCTTACTTTTTTTTTAAAAGATGTAATCTGGTCATGAAGCATTCTCCGTGGTGTGTAGTCTCTGTTTCTCCTCATGCTGTTTTTCTATCTTTCAAACATCATATAAATTGCACATTTTAATCTGAAAATGAAGAAGATGAATAACCAGACTCGTGTTCTCCTGCTCAGATAAAGGGTAAATAAATCAACTCATAGATATCACAGAGAAACTTCCCCAGTTGATTACTTACATTTAGATGATCAGTTTTCAAAAAATATATGTTTGAATATGCAAATGAGGAATTATCTTATTTAAAGTCTGCGTATTGGCATACATTTCCAGAGCAATGTGTACATTAGAGAAAAACAGATTGAAAATTCATATTAATAAAAAAATGTACTGAGGCAATTTTGGTTATCCCTTTTGTATAATTTCATAAATCAGGAAGCACTGTCAAAAGACATCAGTAAAAAGTAAATTCAGAGCACAATGCATTGTTATCCAAAAACGAGTTTGCTCATTTGAAAGTCAGTCTCTTATCTCCTTGAAATATAGGTCATTATTGCTAGCTAGCATGGATGGGGTACATTATAACACCACCACCACCACCACACAACAACAACAACAACAACAACAACAACAACAACAACAACAACCCATTATATTTCAAAATGTAAAAGAAAATATCAATAGATACATCAATCTATAAAACTTGCATATCATAAATTGTTTAGAGTTAAACGGTTAAAATTGATAATAATTAAGTGTGTCAGAAGAGACTCAGTAAATTAGAAATCTATAATCCTGTGATGGAAACTTCTGAAGCAATGGAGACAGGATTCAGAGACACAGGGAGAGCGGGAACTTTGATGGCAAACACTGGTTTATTTTGAGCTTCGGCCGGAGAATTCAAAAGACATATCGTATGCCACGAGTTGACACAGTAGATGCCAAACCAAAAGATCTCTAATAGAATAATCGACATGCTGCACAACAAGATAAAACAGGCAAAGCACTATGACACCTCCATCAGCTGACGCCAACAGGCAGGAACAGGGAGACAAAACACTGAGAGCACAGCACCAAAGGCTACAGGTGCCTGAGCTCAGTGAGGTCAGTACAAACTGATTAACTGGGTCAAAGTTATGCGCCTAGGAAAATATTTCCCCAACAGTTTCTCCATTTTTATCAATTTTGATAAACAAAATCTACCCCAAAAATAAATGTGTTCAAATCACTAATAAATGAGATTCTTCAGAAAGGGTGTTGGGATTCTACTAATTTTGCAAACAAAATATTAATAAAACATTTCAGATTGAAACAGTCAATCATAATCCTAAAAAATGATCTTCCATCAGCATTTTGAGCATCTTTTTCCAAAGGAATAACATTTCAAAATAAATAAAATAACACAGAATAAGGAATAACGCAAATCATGTAATCCTAATGAACTTTATCATGTATTTATCAATTATCAATATTTTTGTATTATCAATTTAGAAAATTCTAATCTTTCTCATTAACCTATTACTTTTAAAAGACTATGTAAAAATAAAGATATTCTGATTCTGAAGCTAAACACCTATTTTACCAATTACCCAGGACTATAAAGAATCTGACATTTAGATTTAAAGGCTATATATTTTTAATGTATTCAGTCTATAAACTTAAAATTATAGTTGTATTATTGCATACTCTTACTTCATTAAATATTAAATCAAAAGACTCTGGCATGATAACAGAATTACATTACTTAAACTATCAATCATTATGTCATTTCAAAATCGGAAAATATTCAAAAACGTTTGTAAAAACCTGGAAAGGAAGGATTAAACATTCTTAAAACTTTAATTCACACATTTTAAAATGCTACAACTGATCTGTACCAAATTAACTCAATTAATTATTCTTATTAGCCATACTTACCTGAACATCTAGGTACTTTGAAAGGGTTCTTCTGTGTATATCTAATGTTGAATATAGAATATACATTTCTTTAAATTATACTTCTCTAATTTGAGAAGTGCATTTAGAGAAATTAGATGTCCTTCAACATGGCGCGCTGAAATTCATTTCCGGGTCACTACCGGAGGACCGAGGAGTCGAGGAGTCGAGGAGGGGGATTTGATGAAATGAGAAAGGGCCCTGGATAAATTAAGGTTTGAAATACAAATCGGCACAACACCTCATAGGGATGTGTTCTGAGAGATGACAACTCAAATAAATGGATTAGCACATTACTATTGAATTATACAAGAATAGGATAGGCCCCTCAGATTGCTTTGGGAGCCTTCCTGACACACACATGCACATGCATACTTTGAAGGTTTGTGTTAGTCATTTAACATGCAAGGATCATATACTCATCAGTACATAGCAGAGAAATGTTCTTGAAAGTTAAAGGTGAGCCCCTGTGGATATAACCCCTTCTCAATTATGCTAAATGTATATTAATTCACCATTTACCGTTTGATAAAAAATGAGTTTACCAGAAATATATTTTCTCTTCTCAAAAACATAGGTTTGAAAAACTATTTAAACAACTATTTAAAATATTTGGGACAGCAGTAAGAATGTGAGGTGCCTGTTATGAGAAACAATTTGTTGCTTAGACTGAACTCGAAGGAAGCTCTGAACTCTGTCACTTCCTGTAACCTCAGAGCTGCTGTTCAGCCAGAGGAAAGAGAGAGGGGATCCAGAGGAGGAGCAGGACAGACTGACGGAGCTGAACTCCACCAGATCTGTGCTGCTGGAGGTTACCCTTACATTGGAGACTGGCTCTGTGGGTGAAACACAAAACATATTTTATAAAGTTACAATAGAAGAAAACATTGAAGTGGCTGAAGTCTCATCTTAAGAGGAGATATTGATTATTCATGGTTCCACATTGAACGTTTTTACAAGGTCCATCTACGAAAAAAAGCAACATTTCATACATTCATGAAGGTGGTGCAAAGAATAAAGGGCCTATATAATTGTGTACTTGCTCATTCGCTACGCTACGCGTGAATCTTCATTCAGCAGAGAAAGATATGCAACATGTCAAACTTTCTCTGCGTATACGTCCAGTATTGTGATCCCTGTCTGTGGTGGTTCTCCAGGTATTCAAATGTTGACTGTATAATCTCCTCTGTCAGTTAGAGCCAGGTTCCTGAGCTCCAGAGATCCAGTACATGAAGAAGGTGATCCTGCCTTCATACTCTGGTGCAGGGAGGTTACTCTCAAAGAATGTAAATATATTTTTAGAACCAAATTTACAGAGCACTATTTGAAATGTTGTTCCTGTAGTCAGTGTTGTAGTGAACATCATATTCTCCCCACAGCTGCATTCAGACCATCTGGCAACACACCAGCTCCGTCAGTTACACCTGGAGAGAGACAGAGGTCATTGGAAAATAAGCCCTGGGACAAAATCCTCGATTTTTATTTGTATAAGTTAAAAAGTAGACATTTTGATATTTACTCTATCATATGCCAAATGTCTTACTGTAAATAAGCAATTCACTTTTATCAGTCATACTTTTGGTCTGTATGATGCTTTTGATTCACAAACAATGAAAAGCAGACCTCCAGATTAATAGCAAAACTCCTTTCTAACAACTTGTAAGTATAGGACATGTAGGTATAGGAAGAGCAGTAATGTAAGATTCTCACCTGTGAAAGCCAGAGAGACTATCCATCGTAAAGCAAAAATATCCATTGAGGTATCTTTGTGAGAAATGAACAGCCACAGAAATGTCAGCCATCAAACTTGACTGCCCTGATACATGTGAGCCTCTTGCCGCTCTCAACATATCAGTGAGTAAATGCAGAACTACCTTCGTGTTGAGGTACAAAGTGTCTGCATAATGAGTTAAACCCAGTGAAGCTGCAGACATGTCCTAAAGCTGCAAGACATCGCCCTCTAGTGGTGTAAATATGTTTGCATATACTACTGTGGTATTAATATTATCCCACAGGAAAAAAAAAGCAAGAGCATATCCAACATGACAATCATGGCAAACTAATGAAGCCTTGATTATTGCTCCCACCTAGAGACCAATATAAAAGTCTATTTCCGTAGAATATTTGTATTTGAGGGAGTGGTGTTTGTTTTTTATGTCTATTACATTTAAGAATGTTGTATTTGAGAGGACTTTAACTCCTTGACATTCTTAAATGAAATACTTACTGTAGTGGGAACTATCACAGAAGCTGTTTTGAGTACTTTGCCAGATTTGTACATGTATGTTTTTTTTTATACTTTGAAACATGTAGTTGAGACCAAAATGAAAGTCGACTATGAACAAGTCCTTAGTCAAAGCAAGAGGGGCAAAAAGCCACTTTACACCCGTGGTGAAATTTAACTGGTGTGATTCCTCTGCACCATGTTCTCTGGTTGTACACTTTTACTTCACCTTTATAATTAATTATTAAAGATCATTTCCAAAGTAGCTTGTTGCATATTCTGTAAATGATCAACACTTCAGGTAAGTAACTTTTCAGAGGTATTCAAATGGAAAAACCCACCTGCACACTACTTCCTTGTTTTTCCTTCATATGGAAATCAGCCTTCTTAAAGTATGATCTCTTTTCTATGATCTGATGTTGCTGCAGAAAAACATGGGAACATGGGAAGAAACATTCATCGTCCTGGGACTCATCTCAGGTGAGCTCTTAGCATTTAATACTCTACAGCAGCTAAAAGTGTTTGGTCATTTATTCAACAAAGTTTGACCTTTAATTATTGACAGTCAGTCAGTTTTCTCTCAGTTGGAAGCAGTTCCCCTGTCTTTGAATTCTAGATGTCTGTGGGAAGAAACATTTCTCACATAAGGGGTTTAAGCATTATTTTTTGAAGATCACTGGAACTTTATTCTGAGGTTTTGTTTTTGCTTGCAGCGAAACTTAGGTTTTAGAAATACCTCAAAAGCTAATTCTAAAAGAGTGAGTTTCTTCATAGAGAACAGATATAACTTTTCCTGCTGCAGTTTTGTGTATTGATTGATTTCTAAAGTAGGTCCCTCTCTGTGTCTCTCCAGGTTTAACTGACGGAGCTGGTGTGCTGCCAGACGGGCTGAATGCAGCTGTGGGAGGGAAAGTGATGTTCACCACAACACTGACTCCAGGAACAACTTTTCAATCAGTGAACTGGAAATTTGGTACTGAAGATGTATTTACTTGGAATGTTAACAACTTCCCTGCACCAGAGTATGAAGGCAGGATCACCTTCTTCATGTCTACTGGATCTCTGGAGCTCAGGAACCTGGCTCTAACTGACAGTGGAGATTATACAGTTACCATGTTACTACCTGGAGCACCACCACAGTCAGGGAGCACAAGACTGGACGTATACGGTGAGAGAAGTTTCACATGTTGCATACGTTTCTATGCTCAATAAAGGTTTGGCGTAGCGATTGAGCAAGTAAACAATGATATAAGCCTTTTTATTCTTTGGACCATCATCATCAAATGTAGAAAAAGTTGCTTTTTTTTGTGGAAGGAACGTGTATAAACTTTCAATGTGGAGTCATGAATAATCAATATCTAATTTTAAGATGATATTCACTCCCATCTGCTTCAGTGTTTATTTTCTACTGTAACTTTATCAAATGTTTTTTTTTGTGTTTCACCCACAGCACCAGTCTCCAATGTAATGGTAACCTCCAGCAGCACAGAGCTGGTGGAGTTCAGCTCCGTCAGTCTGTCCTGCTCCTCCTCTGGATCCTCTCTCTCTTTCCTCTGGCTGAACAGCAGCTCTGAGGTTACAGGAAGTGACAGAGTTCAGATCACTGATGGAAACTCCACTTTAACTATAACTAATGTGACGCGCTACGACCAGGGACCCTTCAGGTGTCATGTTTCTAATCCTGTCAGTGAGGGAACCAGTGCTCCAGTCACCCTCTCCATCTACTGTGAGTCACTTCTCCACTGAGTTGATGAACAATTAGCTTATTTTTTATGGTATTTCCATAAATTGTAATCAACAATATATTACATATTTGTTACTTTGAGTTTGAAGATTTATTTGGTGTACATCTAACGTCTCGTACATTTCAGCAAATAACATATATGTACTAAGAGACAATGAATTAAGGTATATAGGTATACTTTCTAGATTAGCCAAATTGAACTTCATCATATTGAACATTTATCCTAAAAAACTAATGTTAAAAATTACAGTCTGAAAAAACAGATTAGTTAAATCAATGCCAGTTTGACAAAACATTAACACAAACTGAAATTAAAGTCCCCTCTATTGGGCATGGCATTTCTAAAATCCTTCAAATAAACATTGTTGGTCCTTGAACCATTGTCCTAAGATAATAGGTAAAAACAATTTGTTGGCAATATGCAGCCATGAATATGAATGATCTCATCTTGATCATGAGGTTTATTCCCAGCCACTGCAGTGTTATATTCTCCTGCAGCTTTAAACATTGTTTTTGTTTTTCACCCACAGCACCAGTCTCCAATGTAACGGTAACCTCCCAGCAGCACAGAGCTGGTGGAGTTCAGCTCCGTCAGTCTGTCCTGCTCCTCCTCTGGATCCTCTCTCTCTTTCCTCTGGCTGAACAGCAGCTCTGAGGTTACAGGAAGTGACAGAGTGCAGATCACTGATGGAGGATCCACTTTAACTATAACTAATGTGACCCGCTACGACCAGGGACCCTTCAGCTGTCGTGTTTCAAATCCTGTCAGTGAGGGAACCAGCAAGGCAGTAATCCTCATCATCTACCGTGAGTTACTACATGCTCGATTTTGTTTTATTTCTTTGAATTGCTGTTTTGTTTTCCCTTACATTCAGTTGGCCCATACATTATTTATCTGACAATATTTCCTTTACAAGACGCATATGTGGAAAGGTCAAACAGATGTTATTTTTTGGAAATCCCTTTTGTACAGATATTTCTTCTGGATACGTATATATATTTAATTCAGTTATTAATGCGTACTAACTTTTTGATGTTTCTCCTCTATTTTCAGATGGCCCAGAAAATGTTAATTTGAAAATATCTCCGCCTCATAAACCCTATCTGGAAGGATCAAACATCAGCCTGAGTTGCTCAGCTGTCTCCATCCCTTTGGCCCACTATACATGGTTTCTGAATGGGGGCCTGCTGTCAAAAGGGTCGCAGTTCAATCTGATAAACAGTCAGAAAAATCAAAGTGGAAGCTACAGCTGTCAGGCCTTTAACGACAAAACTCTGAGATATGAAACATCTCATCCTGCATCCATCTCTGTACTGGGTAAGTAAAACAAATAAATAAAGGTTTTGTGCAAAGAAATACAGATGGGATGTATCTGAGATGATAGCATCGGATACGTAAGGGATAATGTGCATGTGTTTTTTTAAATAATTGATCGCCTCGCTGCACATTATCCCTCTTATTACAAGGCTACATGTAAATACAAAATCATGACCCACAATATTGATTGATCGTATTGCCAAGAACCAATAAAGGTTCTCTGTAACTGTTCAGTTTAGGAAGGTCTTACTAAACATTTGGGGGGGGGGAAATAAACAGCAACTACATATGTTTGCAATTAAGATAGATCTGCAATCTTTGCTCATACAAGGACAACAATGGCTTGAAATAAAAAAGCATGAAGACGTACAAAATACTTGCTTTCAGGCTAGTAGCAGAGTGAAAGTTGTGGCTGACTGTGGCTTAAAACATTTTCATTAGGAGAAATTCGCTGCATTTTCAAAAACGATGCAAATATATGCACAAATGTTTCCAAAAACATGCACATTAAGAAAGATCTTCACCAACTTGACAAAACATGTGCAGTAAGTTGACGAAACATGCGCAGCATTTACTAAATGCGCGGAATAAACAAAATGCTGCAAATACAAAATTATGTAAATAAAAAACGCTGCAAGAAGCTCAAACACAATGGAAACCAGGGGACACTAAATAGTGATGCACACAGTTGGGACCGGAGTGCTTGTTGACGTTCGTGGATCATTAAGGCCCAATCCCAAACCACTCCCTCGACCCTACCCCTCCGGGATGGAGTGAACTCCGTCTGTAGCCACACTCGCAGCTCAACGAGGCTCCCTCCTGTCAGATGGAGGGAGTAATCACAGCAGCAAGCTTTGGGACGGCCTCCCCTCTCTCCGGCAGAAACAGGAAGTGCCGTAACTGTATGTAACAACGGTTTCAAATCAGCATCAGACAAAAAGTTTAAATTAATAACTCAAATAAAACTCCAAACATCTTTCATTGTGTTTCAAAGCTCTTTTAGTTTTAAACCTGATGTTTATAAGCTTCTTAGTTTTTGCAACGGTCTGTAAATATACACAACTTTATAATAAAATGCACACATTTACCTTTTTTTAGACTAAACACAGGTATTCTTTCACACACACATACGGGTATTGGGCGAGGGCGACACCGTACTTCCGGTATCCGCCGTTTTACGCGAGGTGCAAGCAGCCGTACACCGTCTAGGACGGTGTTGCTAAGCTTCCTGTACTGAATATCATAGTCTATTGCCTTAATCAATATCTAGTCAACTCTAAAATACCACATAATGCAATGGCATGATAATATTATTGTGACAAGTGGGGTATTCACCTGGTGTTTCCAGAAATTAGACGTAGATGCTGCCAAAATCGACGAAATCTGAAGGAAAAAAATATTTAAAAATACAGATTTCAGTATCCTGAGGCTCTGAGCCCCGTTTATTTTCCTCACAGACGGCAACAAAAGTCCGAAATTATACGATTTAAAATAAAAGCAATAACTGTGGCTTGATATTGAGTAAGAACATGTTTTTATGAACCACACAGCTTCCGGTCTTCCACGACCCGACCGGAGAAAAAGACGTGCTGCAGCCTGCAGGCACGAAACACGTTACCAGTAGAAATACATTGCTTTTAAAATCGTCCTGTGCAACACGAAAAAAAGGGGCAAATCGTGATGGTGAACACGAATCAATAGATTAAAAATCGTGTTGGTGAACACGAAATGCCGTGAGACTGGGTTGGGTTATCATGAGGTTGTTCACGTCGCAATTTATCAGTGGATGTTTGCTGGAACTACTTGTAAACAGCGTGTTTCCTGACGGACACACACAGCGTGACTCCGGTCAGGTAGAGACCGGTCTCAAGTCAGCACCGCTGCAGACTCGCTGTTTGAGGGCTTGATAGCCCACTCCCCCTCCACACTCGTTGCTTTGGAACAGCCCTCAATATGGCGGACCCTCCGTGTGAACGCGCAAACGGAGGGGTAGGGTGTAGGGTAGGGTGTAGGGGGCTGTTTGGGAATGGGCCATGACTGTCACTGTTGTTATAAAGCAACCTAAAATGTACGTTTTATTGATAGGCTAACAGAAACTTTAATGATTGTCTTAACAAGGTGAATTTGGTTCTGGCTAAATGGAAAGTCTAAATCTATGATGTCAGCCAACACTGGTTAAATGTTGCACCAAGTAATAGGCAACAGATAAGATATAAAAAAAAATTAACAACATAAATATGTCCACCTATACAAACATCTAACCATTATTATTAATCATAGTATCATTACACATTGCTCCCCTCTACTTCTTATGCAAGCAAGCTGGTCAGTGTAAACCCCATGTGTTTCACCCACAGCACCAGTCTCCAATGTAACAATAACCCCCAGCAGCACAGAGCTGGTGGAGTTCAGCTCCGTCAGTCTGTCCTGCTCCTCCTCTGGATCCTCTCTCTCTTTCCTCTGGCTGAACAGCAGCTCTGAGGTTACAGGAAGTGACAGAGTGCAGATCACTGATGGGAACTCCACTTTAACTATAGTTAATGTGACGCGCTACGATAAGGGACCATTCAGGTGTCAGGTGTTTAATCCTGCCAGTGAGGGAACCAGTGATCCACTAAACCTCACCATCTACTGTGAGTTACTCATATGTGCCTCGATCAATTCTGCACATTGCTTTGAAGTTGATGGTATATTGAGGCTTCACACTGAGCCAAGCTGATGTAACATTTTATTTAAGCTGTCAGCATTACTTGACGTGACGATTTTAATTTGTATGTTTTATTCCCCCATACACACGAACACAATAGATGGCCCAGAAAATATTAATTTGGTTAAATCTCCGTCATGGGACCATTATGAGAAAGGGTCAAACATCAGCGTGATGTGCTCAGCTGACTCCAGACCTTCTGCTGTATTTAAGTGGTTTCTGAATGGATCCCAGCTGTCTGATACTGGATCAGAGCTCAGTCTGAGGAACGTTCAGATCAGTCAGAGTGGCAACTACAGCTGTCAGGCTTTTAACAACAATACTCTGAGGTATGAAACCTCTCAGGCTTCAGTTGTCTCTGTACTGGGTAAGTTTGAATTATAAGTTAGTTGTGATGAGTCTTGGAAAGATAACTATTTAGTGTCCACGGGCTCTGATTGTATTGGTGGAAGGTGCACTCAAATAGGGAAGAGAATAATGGCTATATGGGATTTTTGGGAAAATTGTACTTAGATTTAGTTGTTGTTTTTAGCTCTGATATTAAAGGCAGAATTGTTTCTTTAATCACAGAATGCTGAAGAATAAATCAGAATTATGAGAAGAAAAACAAATAGAATTCCGACTTTAGTCTCAGAACTCAAACATTTTTGTATTTTTTGCTAAGATCTTAAAACATATTTCACATGTGGCCTTAGTCCTCTGTAGGATTTGTCTTAGGTTAAAAAGGACACAAAAGGAAAAAGCTTTGTTTAACAACGAAGTCCTTTCCTAGCTGCTTGGCAGACAGACCAAGCAAATAGCTGTTTAACATATTGTATTTTTTAGCAGCTTAAAGGCTAATATATATCCCATGCATAAAATACATGACAACAATACAAAGATAGTAATGTTTGGAGAAACCAACAACTGATGCAAAACTATATGCATGCATGTTTTCCTAGCGTCACACAATGTTTGTCTGTTAATAGAAACACATGCATAAAACACTCGTATCCGTCCCCCACCCTAATACTATTGTTCTTGTTGTGCACGAGTGATTCCACTTGTACAGTATGGCTATTTGTATATGATATATATCCTCAAAAATATGTGCTGAGATCTCAATCCAAATATAAATAACAATGCGGTAAATAGTAGACTTACATTAGCAGATCGACATTAACACAACTCCGAATGTTGCTCAGTATGTTCTGGATGTGTTATCTAAATGTTTGTTAACAAGTTATACAATTGAATCATTAAAGAGTGATAAAGTGCCAATCTTAATTCAAGACACTTGCAATTATCAAAACGGCTAACTGTGCATCGGCCACTATTAAGACTTTTGGTCAAACTTTGAAACACTTACATTTGATCAAATAGAAATCAAATTACCTGAAAAAGGTTACGATCCCTTAAACTCTGCACTGTTTTTGATTCTGTTGTCAAAGATCCTAACATTAATGAAACTTCTTCTCTGTTATTCAGTCGGTGAATTCACATTGAACTCGATGTTATGCTCCTCTCATAGCGATTATATTTCTGAGCTATAGTTATCTAAAACTGATAACCTATAGCAGTCAGACACTCCGCATGTTATATGCATTATTCAGGGAGAAGTAGAAACATGTTCGCATCTTATAAAGAGGAACTATTCCTTTTATATTTATTAACTCAGGCATTAAATCAGCTTCTTTTGTTCCTGCTTTTATCTCTTTCACCTGATCTTTTGCCCAACAGAGAAAGTATCCGGCGCTTCTGTCACATCTCCATCAAACCGGCCGATTGAGGGGAACTCTTTCAGATTAATCTGTGACGCTGCTGGCTCTGTCTTTACCAGAGAGTGGAGAAAGGGAGGCTTAGATCTGACTCTGACTGTAAACATGACCCTCACCAACAACAGCAGAGAGCTGTCTTTTAGCAGTCTGAATAAAGACCACACAGGAGGTTATTCCTGTATTATCAGCAACCCCCTCAGCAGCGAGGAAGCAAAGTACGCCATGATTGTTAACTGTAGGTAACAAACTATAACTCTACTGTTCACAATGATACGTTCATATTATTGAGTCCACTTGAACAATAAATACTTCCAAATATCTGTTTTCCAGACGGACCAGAAACAGTTCAAATCACAGGTCCAAGTCAGATACATGTTGGAGGCACATTTAAATTAACCTGCTCGGCTGCATCTGTACCAACTGCCAATTACACCTGGACGCTGAAAGGGACAGTGAAACACAATTCTGCTGTGTTTTATAAAAACAACTCTGAATTATCTGACAGTGGCAACTACTTCTGTGAAGCGATTAATTATATAACCGGGAGAAAATCATCAGCGGTCCATGAACTGACCGTAACACATGAGCCAGGGCCAGGTAGGAGCACATTAAAGTCAGTACGAACATACTGTATGCAAGAAGGCTCTAAATATGCAATACAACTCAAATTTCTGTCTTTGTCTTTTCACTCTGCTAATGCGCTTTAACTGTGTTTATGTGCTTTTATACGTTTTCTTTTAATGCCATCAATTGAACAGGAACTGTAGAAGAGAATTTGCCTGGACTTGAGGGCTTATGTTAATTTAAAATGCATTTTAAACAACATAAACAACTCTTAACAGAATCATTGTATAGGTTTTTATAACTGGCTATTACATATCCTATTGGGAGAAATGTAATATGTTTTTTTATCCACAGGCATTTTGAGATAATGAGACAGTTCCTGTTTACAGAATGATGTTAAAATCATGTTCTTTTCTCCTGTTTTATTCAAGTGCAATCAGGCTGTTGGGGTGGTTGCATCGCTGGAATAGTAATCGGAGTTTTCGTCGTCCTCGGTGTTGTAGCTGCTATTGTGTGGTACTTCCTTTGGTACAAAAAGTAAGTGGAAAAGATCTTAAGTATAAAACATAAACCTATTTTCATAGTAATACTCAATTACAAGAATGGGAAAGGTGATGGCAAAGCAGGCCCGGTTCTACGGGGGTGCATAAGGGTGCATTGCACCCTCAGTTGAGTCGTATTGCACCCTCATTTGAATTAAAAGTGGGGGGGGGGAAATGTAAAAGAGAAAACAAATGTTTGTAATAAAAAGTGAAAAATATTACATATATAATAACGATAATGATATCAGTAATAATAATAATAATAATAATAATAATAATAATAATAATAATAATAATAAGAATAATAAGAATAATAAGAATAATTTAGTTGAAATAAAATAAATGGTAATTGTGGTTAAATAACATTGTCTGCTGCATTTATTTGATCAATTTAAACGGTAAGTAACGTTATTATGTCAGGTGCGCGTGACCTGTGCCGCTGCACGTTCGTCATCTGCAAGGTGCTGACACAGCAGTCAATGATGAACATCAGAACATGGTTAAAACAACCAGCCCTTATCGCCAGCAGCAACACTGCATCTACTGCAGGTAATAACAGTTCAGATCATGGGGACATTACGTTACCCGCGGCCACTGTCGTGGACAATAACGTCCTCCCACCCGACTCGCCGGCTTTGCCCGCCTCGCCCACGGAGGCAGAGCAGCCGCAGCCGTCTTCGTTGCCCCAAATACCGCCACCCCTCGGCGGCCCGCAAGTGCTAGAGGACCTCTGCAAAACAGAGCCTGCCCAGGTATATTTAAAAAAGTACCCAACTCACCTGTACAGTGGGGTAGGCACTCATTTTGCAGCTCATGATTTCAAAACAGCTTGGCTGGAATATTCATGTAAAATAGATGCCATCTTCTGCTTTGCATGTAGACATTTCGGTCTTGAAAGGGGAGTGATTTGTTAGGGACCCCCAAGAGGAGGTTATGACCCCCCTAGAGGGTGTCAGGTCCACTCCCCACTTAGAAAAATAGCACTTTACCCCTGCACCCTCTCTAATCTCAGATGCACCCTGAGTCATTTTGTTCTGGAACCGGGCCTGTGGCAAAGTATCTCCTCGTTTAGACCCAAAAGCTTGACTCAAAAACCAGGCAGGAAGAAGATTCAGAACATCGGAAGATATCAGACAGAAAATGTGGAGCTAGAATGATGTAGACATTGTGTGTAACAACCTCTTTTACTCAACCTACAAAAGGTTGATGTTCATCAAAGGGCCTGCTCTTATTATATATTCTCCAGATGTTCCTAAGCCCTTTAGTTATGACTCGTTTGTGTTATGTGTCATTGGAGCTGTCGGTGGAGGGTACTACGCAAAGTAAGTTGAAACATCTAAACTGCAGTCTGTGTAATGAAAAGTAACAGTTTGAATTGAGTTGATCTGTTTGCATGTCTATATTTTATCATTGCTTTTTAGAAAACAACAACAAAGCAGCAACACAATCAGAAACAACAACAAAGCTGAACCACAATCTGATATTAAAGGTTAGTATCCATGTGATCAAATTGTACTATGTATTAAAAATAAGATGTAACGCTTTTCTTTCCTCCTAAAAGTAGAAGAGGCTGTGTATGAGAACACTTCAGCGATATACGAGAATGCATAGACTCAGCCGTCTTCTTTGTGCTGAAGGTACGTTTTAAGATATGATATGTGTATGTTCAAAGGTTTCTGTAGAGATATGTAACTTAGTTTATCTGAAGGAACCACGTGAGAACCACATTATCAGAGCACTCATTCTAACATACAGTTGATCAAAGGTCTTTGACACTTCCCTCTTTTCACTTCTCGTCCAACAGGCCGTTCAGAGGAAGAAGAGCTTCACAACATAAAGACAAAGCGGCTCTGAAATGTTATCACATTACTATTTTAAATGCTTTTTCTAATGTGTCAGAAAAGATTACATGTACAGTGCAGTAATACCATGAATTTCACCTCTTAAATGTAAACTAAACAACGCAGTGAAACTAGTTTGATAGTTAACCCTTATGTTGTGTTCGGGTCTCCCGTGACCTGTTTCAAGTTAAAATTATATAATAACTACGCTTTAGTTGTTTGTATCGGAACAAGGCTTCATGATATTCTCCACAACAGCTACTGTATATAAACACTACAAAACAGATTTTGACAATTTTTGTAGTGTATATGTTCGGGTCTGGGGAGACCCAGCAGCATTTTTTTGGGTGACTCAAGGTCAAATTTGGCCCAATCAATATTCATCTTTAACTTTAGACACCCCTCCCCCTCCCCCTTCATCCACTGTAACAATAATTGTTCGCAACATGCACCTGGTCTCCCCTCCCACTGCCCCCCTCCCCCCACTGGAACTCGACATTTCTCAAACAATATGTACACTAACACTTGAACCTGAACACACACTGTCATGCACGTGTGCAATATGTGGTGTGATGTGTTTTGGGCCATAACATTACATTACAACAGGATTGTACGGTTATGAATGCATTATAAGTTAGTTATGATGTAGTTAAAACAATATTGGATGATAGTCATTTTTTGTGTGTGTTTTGGAATGAGATCAATCATGGGTCAAAATTGACCCGCGAACAGTAACAGCTTTTGAACACAACACGAGGGTTAAGTGTGTTCATGTTTAGTTTAATATCTGGTGTTAAGTCAAGACTAACGAAAACATTGTTGCAGAAAATGACGTTTTAACTGTTTTACCTCATCAGTGATAAGCATTTTTGTTGATGAAGTTGAGTGGAGAGGCTAACTGCTAAAATAGCTAACGCCATTGTAAAAACAGACAACACAATTTCTGGAAACTACGACAAGTGTCCTGAGAATCTGAGGTCCGCCCCAAACCTGGGTTCATTTCATCATTCATGACTTCAGCACTCCTTACAGCATTATGTGTATTTACACTTTCTCTGTTCAACTAATTTCTATCTCTTTTATGATTTGTCTTTTTGATCAATATATTTAGTTTTATAATTTATTTCAAGCACTTTGAATCGCTTTTGTGTCTGAAATGTGCTATATAAATAAACTAACCTTATCTTAAAGCATTATGGTAAGTTGATGTTGAGAACTATGCAACCTTACTACTAATGCAACATAACAACAGTGACATCGAGTGGTGGATCAGTCGACTACAACAGAGAAACATTTCCATTTTCCATTGTAAATATGTCAGACAGGCTGGTATGAAACCTAATTAAATTGTTTTTAAAAGGATGTAAGGACCAGTATGAATGAATAATTAAATGTGTGAATGTTTGAACTAAGGTGTGACATCATGAATAGACAAATGTTTAGTTTCTTGTGTTAGATTCAGCTGTAATGATGTTTTATGTTCTTGTTTGTATGTGTATGTAATGTTTATTTGTCCTAAGAATGTTGTATTGTAAAAGGAATTGAGAGGGAATTTGAGTCCATGAATTCAGTTAAAGAACAGTGGTAATAGAACATATGTCAGAATAACATTTCAACCTAATTTTGTTGCAATTTATCATTTCAATCTTGAACTGGTAGCTGATAGCACTAGAGACAAAATCAATAGATCACTGAAGTCATTTTCTTATTTGTGACATTTAGTTTAGATATTTGACCATAACAAAATCAACCACATAGTAGGGCCAGAAGATAAATCAGAAGATCTTCAAATGTTAAGTTCATAGTAACAGTTTTTTAAATATCTTAGTCCCAATCAAAGTCAGACATTGCCATAGACAACGTCCAAAGATACCTAAACTCAGCTACATTGGAAACATTTTGAAATTATACATTTTTGTGATGTATGTATTTGTAATCGATTTAGAAATACAACATGATACATTTTCAAATGTCTCAAGGTGTCTACTTTATGTGCAACAATTGAAGTTTTAGGATATTTTTTGATGAGCTTTTGTTTTTTATTGTTATCATTGTAGCGTGTTTGTACCTGTCGGCCACCACATGAATAGTGGTTAAACCATGGTTGTGTATACTTGATTTTAAAAGGCCTTTGGACATTCCCTAATTCACCTGAAATATGCTATCCTACATTTTAAAAAGAATGGCCTGGAGTACAATGCTTTCTGAATGTGACATTTTTAACACATGTCTTAATTTATAATTAAATTCCTAAATGTTTAGTCGTATCAAACTGTGATGTTACCAGCCCCAACAGCAGTGATGAGGTCATTACTCAAAAAAGTAATGTATTACATATTACTCATTACTTTAAAAAAAAAGTTAAATTACATTACTTCGTTACATTACTCTTTACATTACTTTTGCGTTACTCAGCAAAAGCCAATAGCCAAAACTTAAAACTTAGGCCTACATGTGCACACATATCACAATTACTATTGCAATAAGGAAGACACAACACAAGTTACGTACTAACAGTGAAATGTTATAGATGTTGCTGCTTGATCGGCAGTGGCGGTTCTAGACCAATTTGACTGGGGGGCCACTGGGGAGCCAGTTATTTTCTGAGGGGCGCACAATAAATGCAGGACGAAAAAGAGAACTAGACAGAATGACGTAATTGCGCATAAGAAAACAATGCAATACAGTTATTGGTATTGGTTTCAGTACACTTATTTATTTCAGATAGATCTTATCGTTATTACTGTTAGCTGCAGCTTAAGTTATAGTGCAATGTTTGCACTCACACCATATTTATATAAAATAAAGGCAATGAACGGTTACATCTCTACTTTACATAAGGGTGTCTGCACAATCTCACATTACAGCATCAAAATCCTGCGTTTTTTGGCAAACCGAGTACCAGAAAATATACATTTAAAAAAACAAAAAGTTTCATTGTTAGGGGGGCAGCAAGGGGGTCAGAGGTCAGTGTTAGGGGGCACTGGGGCACTGGCCCCCCTGCCCCTAGAACCGGCCCTGTTGATCGGAGTCGGCACTCACTGAACATCATCACTATGGGTTCGGGGGTCTTTAGCTACTAGCTTCGTGTTAGCATGTTGCTTTGCAGGTGCTTGGAGAGGTTTGATGTTGTTGTGTTTGCAGCAGTGGATAATAGCTTCTGGCCTGGACACAGTTTGCACCTTACCGTCACATTCCTGTCTTTTCTTGTGACACATTTTAAATAATGGGCATACCTCCACCCAGGGGTGTAGCACAAAAGTCTGGGCCCTATACATAAGCTATCTCTGGGCCCCCTTCCTCTCTTGATCCATGTCTCTAATACACCTTTTTAAATGTATTAACAAAGTACTACTGAGCCAACAACTGTATACATGCATCTGAAGCGGTTATTAGGGAAGTCACTAATTAACTAAAGTATAATAAAATTAATAATAATCTGTGCACATTTCAACCCTCTTTCCTCAACATAGTTTACAATTAATTGACTATGGTTAAATGAGGTTTGCTTGGAGTGTCATGCTTAAGAGAACATTCTCATGTTGATTTAAGTATGTATCATTCCCACGGTATTAGACAAAACGAAAAAAAACACCATCTTAGTTTTCTAACCACTACATTGAGATGGTGCTTACTATACTGCATAATAACAGTCAACTGAACAAGACTTCACAAGTCATGTTTGCATAAACAATAACACACAAAAATCAGAAAGCATAGATGCCAAAAAGCTAAATAATTTAAACTTTAGAAAGCTGAAAAATATTTGCAAGTTATGCTTTGGATAATATGATTGATCTTGCAGTTATTGAAAAAAGATGAAGAATGTCTAACCTCAAACTCTAATGTATCTTATGGAACTGATGATATTGGAGTTCATTCCCCACATGACGGGTCTTCTTGTTAGCAAAATCATTAGCTGACACTCTACTTCTTCTTTAAATTATCTACATTTAGAGCAAGCGCTTCAGGAAGAAAGGCCTCAGGATTATAAAAGACCCCCATCACCCCAGCCACAAACTGTTCTGTCTGCTGCCGTCTGGCAGGCGGTACGCAGCATCCGGACAAAAACCACAAGACTCAGGGACAGTTTCATCCCACAGGCCATAAGACTGTTAAACACCTGAACTTGAAACAACATCCATAACATTCATCTGGCTGCTACTTAGAAATTATGTATCTAATATATCATTCCAATCACTTGCACTATTTCACTATTTTACAATCTTTCCTTTTGTATTTACTCTTTACTTGCACTATTGTGTTCTGTTTATCTGTTTTAATGTGTTGCACTGTTGGAGAAGCCTGTGACCTAAGATTGTCATCGTCATAACTACACTGTAGCTATGCACGTATGACTAATAAAAGCTTTGAACCTTGAACCTTGAGGAAGTTCGCCAGGCGCAAATTCTCATTGAATTACATTGGGAAAGAGAGGTCCGTAAATCTTATAATGTTTTTTTTTAGGTCAATCGACTTTCCAGTACGAACACTTGAATAGCCCTTATTTATATCATTAAATCCTAAACGTTTTTAAATCCGCTAAAAGCCGAAAGCAGAGGGTTATTTTCCCTCCTGCATTCATGTGAGAGCGGCTGAGACGCAGCGGCTGGGAGGCGGGGCTTAACCACAACTAGTGCGGGGAGGACTAAACCATGTTCTTCCTTTTGTGAGGGGTGAGAGGGGCTCTAAAAGGACAGCCTTCACCATTTGTTTTTGGATACAGAATTTAGTCGTTACCAGGGGCGGATCTAGACAAATATTCATGGGGTGGCAAGAGTGTGGCAGAAGATTTTGAGGGATGGCATCCCCTGGCAGAAGTATGCTGTTTTAATTGCAGTCATATCAATCAATGTTAACTTGGAAAGTCACAATATTTAATATTTTAACTCAATAACATAGGTGACATTATTGTGGCACATCAGTAAAGCCTTAAATAGAAATATATAAGGTGGCAGACAGAATGTAATGAATTTTAACTGAACAATAACTGAATGAGTTTGTTTCACTCTTAGACCAGCAGGGGTACCAAATATATGCAGACTGCTGCAATAAGTACATTAATTAACTGCCTCATCGATGTTTGTCTGAATGAATATGATAATATTAACAATCATATTATTCCTATCAGCTGTCAATCACTGTTATGATTCACATATTCATTTATTATTGAATAAACTATATTTTTTGGAGTTAATGATGAAAGTTCCTCAAGATGCTTGCTCACCCTCCTTCAAATTTGAAAGGCAAGTAATTATATCATGTATCAAAATTCAAAAGAATGAAAGGAACAGTTCAGCGCCCCACGACTTTACTGCAAACAGTTACAACCTGGACTTTACATCAGAAAGAACAAACATTAAAGAAGTGACTAACTGCATAAAAAAATGTGTATTCAGCTAAAACATAAACATCGCTGCAGTAATTATCCAGTGGAAAGTCCTTACCTCCTGGCCTAGTTAAAGTGGTTACTTGTTTTTGGCTGGGCAGTGTAGTTTTAAGTCTTATTTGACTTTCTCAGGACTTGAAACTGTTTTTTCACAAAGAAAAAATATATATACACACATAAGGTCATCATCTTAACAGTTGTTTATGCTCACCGAGTCATCCGTGAGCAGAGCATCAAGTTGGCATGCCTATAACAGCTGAATGCGGCGATTACCATTTTGTTCATCAAAACGCCTCACAAACTTATTAAGATCAACAGCTGTAGTGCGTTTTGATTCAATGCTGAGTACAGCTAAACCGACAGTCTCTTCTCTGTCATTGTAGACCGCAAATACCTCATTCCTTCCGTCTACTTGAGTCCGAATGCTTCTCGTTTTGCGCTGTCCCTCCGTTCAAAGGAAATCGCCGCCAATCATATTTCCAAGCTCGCGCCAGGGAGGGGATACAAGACTGGCATTCATTCACTTGCACTCGGACATTAGAGATTTTCTCTCATAAATGTCCGATGAGTCACAATTTTTCTTTCAAAACAAAGATGGGGTGGCAAGGCTATTTTTTAGGGTGGCAGTTGCCACCCCGGTAGATCCGCCCCTGGTCGTTACTCGAACTAAATAGAAATAGCTCACCTGAGATGACTCCCAGGATGTTTTCCTGCATTATCATCAAACAACCTAAAAAGGGGATCACAGATCTTCAGCTTTGCTTATTACATTACGTGTCATTTGTTAGACGCTTTTATCCAAAGCAACTTACATACATTCAGTACTGTGGACAATCCCCACAAGAGCAATTTCGGGTGAAGTGTCTTGCTTATTTCAGATAAGATAGAACAAGGCAGCCCTTTGTGGGCGGGGTGTTACTATAATTATGCCTCTAAAAGGTTTACCTTACCAGAACCAGAACTCGCATTGACCCGAACATTTTGAGTTGTATACACTGTTGGAAATCGATATCAGGATTGTTTTTGTACTCCAAATATTTAGCAAAATATTGAGTCATCCTTTTGAGAAATAGGAAGATATTTTGGATTACTGGTCTGGGGGAAGCTTGCGAGTGTGTGTGTGTGTGTGTGTGTGTGTGTGTGTGTGTGTGTGTGTGTTTGCGTGTGTGTTTGTGTATTTTTGCGTTTGTGTGTATTGTGTTTGTTTCCCGGGGAAAACACTCACGAGAAACACCGGCTGTTGTTTTGCCTGCTGTGACGTAAAGTTACTCCGTTCTCCGCTTGTAATTATGCCGAAGCTTCAAAGCTGTATTTATCATCTGAATTTGGCGAAAAGAGTTTAATATTCTGAAAGCCAAGACTTTGTTTCTTTGAAATCAGATGAAAACAAACTGTAACGGACCCTGCCGTGTTATCTATGATTACTATACGCCTTACATTCATTGGTTCAGCGGGAGGGAGGGGGGCGGCGCTGTGGAACAGCAGAGTGCGAGTGAGAGGCGTCATCTTCCCTTTACAAGCTTCAAAAATGTATTTATCGTATGATTTTGGAAATAAAAGTTTCAGATTCTAAAAGCCAACACTTTGTTTGTTTAAAGTCAAACAAAACACCCGAACCCCGAAAAACTATTTTTTTACGCAAATCCACGTTTATTTTAAAATGAGCCGTTGCGACTTTCAACTGATTTCGATAGAGCGGGTCACATATAATGTTTGAAACTTAGTTTGCAAATCATGTTGTTTTGTAAGTTCTTTTTTTAATGTTATGTCTTTATATCTCCTGTTCAAAGGATCTCAGGTCCTCAGTCAATCTTTGCGGCTAACGTCACATCTTTCTGTGCTAAAACCAGCCCACCTGCCTACAAAAGAAACATCACACCAATAAATACATTTAGCGTTCTGGGAGGAAATCTCAGGATGATGGAGGTTCAAGCTGTCTCTAGAGGCCACACACACAATGTCATACAACAGCAATCTGAAAACTCACCAATAAAATCGATTAACACTTCAAATCTGACGGGATTATTCCACAAGCCTGAATACCAGGGCACAGGAGCTCTTCCAAAAAGCACCAAGAGCGAATCCATCACCGTCAGCACAACAGTGGACAGAAAGGGCAGTCCTGTGGAGCATAAAGTCCATACTAAAAATGGTGAGCTGCAGAACTCATCCATTGTCAGTACCGAGATCAGCCACGTTTTAGAAGAAGGGGCTGGTGGCAAAGCTTCTAAGCCGAAGATAAGTACTGCACAAGAACACACAGCATTGGCAAAACCAGAAGATCTTACTTCTAAACAAATAACCACAGGAACTAGTTTGCAGGCCGATCAAACAACGACCCACGTTGAAACAGAGGTCCCGAAAAAGCGTTTCTTGTGTAGAACTAGAAGTAAAGCAAGAACAGCATTTGGCATCAACTGATCCCAGTAAAGGAACTGATACAGAGGTAAAAAAAGAGACAGCATCTACAAAGGTCATATCTTTAAGTTTGGAGATTCAAGCAGAAGCTGAAGAAAATGCGGGGACTGCAGATACAGCATTGTTTGCTTCTGGATCTCACATTCTTACTTCTGAGGAGGATCAGGGTAAGGTCTCTTGTGAAGTAGCTGATATTACTGCTTCTAAACTGGAGATTAATACTCCACAAGGAAACACCACATTAGTTCTTGACACACACTCTGCTGCTGCTATTCAAGAAAACACAGAACCTTTTACCAATAAACAAACTACCGCAGTTGGTTTGCAGGCTGATAAAACAGGGACACACGTTCAAACAAAAGGCCCAACACACATTATTTGCGCAGAACAAGAAACAAAGCAAGAACCACATTCAGCAACAAGCGATCCCAGCGAAGAGGCCACTGCAGATGTAAAGAAAGAACCAGAATCTATGACCTTGGCTCCCAAAGATTGCACTGACCAGGGTCCTGCCAAAGTTGTGTCTTTGAGTTTGGAGACTCAACCAGAAGCTGATGGGGATGAAGGGGATGTTGTCGTTACAGCATCCATTATTTCTGTACCTCACATGCATGGGTCTGAGGAGGGTCAGGGTAATGTCTCTGTTGAGATAATCCTGATCCAGGACATGGATGAAGAAACAGAAGAAAAGAATGAAGAAGAAGGAGTAAAAGTAGAAGGTACCTTCTCCAATGCCGAAAGAAGAAAAGTAATGGACGAAGCAGATACACAGTCCAGCAATGCAACTGCTTCATCTGGTGGCCAAGACAGCAATTACAACCTTGAAAGTAAATCTCCAAGTAGAGAGATTTTGAAGGACCTTGAATTAGAAGGGAACGTTTTGGTGGGTTTCCATGATACCCTTGAGGAGAAAATTGACCCTACTGAGTCGGACAACGAGATCATTAATATAACAGACCAAGGAGCAATGTTGAGTATCACAAAGTCAAGAAAGTCGATTTTAAGTCTAACAGATTCTGATGTGGCTTTGTGTTTATCTGACCATGAGGAGATTCAGAGTCCAACAAAGCCATTTGCATGCTTGAGTCCAGAAACATGTCTAAGCCCAGATGAGACAGAGTTGTTAATGAGCATGACAGATCAAGTATTTTGCCCAGTTGATCCAGAAGAGGATGTTACACATTTCTGATTCTCTTATGAGTCCAAATCATCCAGACATATGTTTGAGTCCAGTTGAGGTTGAGGTGTGTCTGAGTCCAAATGGTGAAGAAAAAGACAAAGAAGTCTGTCTGAATCTAACTGAGGCGATTGCACATGTGAGACCAGTAGAGAAATATGTTCAGTCGACAAAAGAGGAAGGCCAGTCTCTGTTCTTTAGTAGCGATCGCACTTTGCCAGGAGAGGACAGAAATATAAAAGCCAGCGTTACAGTCAGAGATAGGGACAGTTTGTGTTTTGGATTGTTTCAAAACAGTGGAGGCGTGGAGTTTGGAGGTCCAGGTGGTCGTCGTATCATAGCAGACAAAGAGGGACAACTTGGCTTTGGAGACCTATATCGTAAAAGTGTAAGAGATGATAAAGATCCCATAGAGAGTTTCAAAGATACAATTTGCATTGCAGATAACAAAGATGTTCAGAATCTAAAGGAAGGAGGAATGTGTGGCTCTGTAGGCCAGCAAGAGATTGCCAGTATGGATGGTAAAGTGAGGGGACAGAAAAACAATGATTGGCAGGTTGCCAAGGAGACAAGTAACAGTGAACAAGTGTGTGTAAGGTCAGCTAGCTTTGTAAGTCTCCCTGCCAATGAAGGATCTTCCTTTAGTGATTTGGCGAGTAATTCAGGAGGTAGTATTATGGCTAGTAGTTTTGTTGGCACAGCTGCAAATTCATCAGGTAGGGTCAGTGGTAATGCAGAAGCTGTCATTACAACTGGGGTAGAGGGAACTCTCAGGCAGGGAAGTGGAGACTGGAGGGTTTATGGCGGAAGTCTGGGATGCACAAGTACAACTTTCCCCAGTACAGGGAGTGAAGAAAGCCTGTCAGGCAACACGCTCCCTGTAGCAAGCCGAACAGAGAAAGGGCGGTTCGGCAGTAGAGGAACTGGGGAGTGGGTAGTTTATGGTGGCAGTCTTGAACAAAAGGGCAGCCTTGATGGTGGCACTTGCTCAGTTGCCTCAAACCCTGCAACAAGTGAACCAGAAAAAAGAAGAGTTGGCAATAGAGAGAATGGAGAATCGATGGTTTGTGGAGGTAGTCTTGGACGTGAAAGCAGCTTGCCCAAATCAGGGAGTGAAGAAAGTCTGTCTGTGGGAATGATCCCCTGCAACAAGTCCACCAGACACAGGAAGGTTTGGAAGTGGAGGGAGTGGAGAGTGGATGGTTTCCAGCGGCAGTCTAAAATGCAGTGATAGTGTACCCATTCCACAGAGCAGGGACAGCCAGTCCACTGCCATGCACCTTCCAACAAGTCCTACAGGAACAGGGAGTGGCAAGTGGAGAGTCTATGGTCAGAGTTCTAGACGTATGAGCAGCAATACCTTACCCAATGCAGACAGCGTAGAAAGACCTTGTATGGCAGTGGGACAAGCAACAAGCCCACCAAGAGTGCAGAAGTTTGGCAGTGGAGATAGTGGAGAGTGGAGAGTTTATGGTGGGAGTAGTGAACGTTTGAGTAGTGCCAGTAATGCAGACAAGGAGAGTGTCAATGCAAATGTTGGCAAAGTCATCAGTCCGCCGAGCATCTACACAAGTACTGGAAGGCTCAGCAGAACTGGTAGTGGTGGCAGGCTCAGCTCGGGTAGTGTTGTTAGGCGCAGTAGCAGCGTGGGTAGTGGTGGTAGTTTAAGTCACTCAGGAAGTGGAAGCAAACTAAGCAGCTCGCCCGGGAGCCACAGGATCAGCAGCTCTGGGAGATTCGCCAGCACTGGCAGGAGAGGCAAGGGAAGTCCTGGGACCTCATCTAAAAACAGCAGTGGAGGTAGCAGCGACCATATTAGCAGCCGAACCGATGTAAGGATAAGCGGCTCCCCTGAGTCAGGGAGCACTAAATGCACAGGGGGGAGGGTAATCAGCAGCAGCATCCGGACAATCAGGAGCACTGGCAGCGGAGCCGGAGGCAACAAGGAGAGAATCAGTGTGTGTAAGATGGCGGCGCTGTCAATCTCTGCAGCAGGAAGGGAGAGAATTCAGGAAAGACAAAGACAAGCTCAACAAAAACAAGAACAACAGGATTCAGGTGAGGGACTAGTTTGACTTCAAGTAAACCAATATTTGTAAATGTGACCATTGCCGGGAGAAATACTTTAAAGATTCTAGTTACTAAAAAACGGATTATAAAATAAACATTGTTGTAAACCAGTATAATAAATTAAGAATAATCTTTCTCTTGCAGTTACCTCTCCCCTCGTGCAGCACTGGCTGACCACAGGTGGCAAACCTGACGACATCTTGTGAATGGACCACTAAAGAGAAGCAGTGTGACATCATGTATAGTTATATATGGTAGTTATTATGTGGTATTATGTGGTATATTAGTTCAGTGGTTCACAAGATACATTGGAGGAAAGGAAGATAAACAAAACGCTTTTTTCGACTTTTCTCCAAGTTGATCTGCTTTAGTGAAATATTTAGTATTAATCTGCAGAATTACTCAACATTAAATGGAAATATTTAAGTAATTCACAAGTATCTCTAAATTGGACAGAAATATTTCAACTAATTCCACCACTGAATAATACTGTCTTACATTTCCACATAGGAGTAGTTTAAAATCTGGAGCGGGTTTAATCAAACTTAATAAAGATTATATTCGAATAACAACCATTGTGTAGTTTAAAGATCCCATGTCATGGCCATTTCTACTGATAATAATTCCATTGTTGAGGTCTACTAAAATACATTTATATTGTGCAATTTTCCAAACTCACATTGGTTATACAGCATCTTTGTGTAGTATGTGTATTCACTCTCTGACCTAAACAGCTTGTTGGTGCTCCTGCCCCCCCCCCTCAGTGGCCGTCTGCGAGACAGCGAGACACAGCGAAACCCAGCCTGAAACACACACACACCCGCAGCCTGGCTGGGAGTTTGTGCACGTGTGCCCAGGCAGATTTCCGCGGTGCCTCGCTGTCTCGCCGATCCAACACCAGTGAGCCAGCTCACAGTGTCCCGCTCCTCGCAGCAGCGAGCCTCGCAACGTCCCGCCGAGTGTGTGAGTGTGTGGTGTGTGTGTGTGTGTGTGTGTGTGTGTGTGTGTGTGTGTGTGTGTGTGTGTGTGTGTGTGTGTGTGTGTGTGTGTGTGTGTGTGTGTGTGTGTGTGGAAGTCCGCGGATTGGTCCAAGCGTAACGGCTCTGCGGACGTAACTATACCCTAAATATGTCACTATACCCAAGAAGTAAACAATGGAAAAAGAGAAATCTCCAACGAGGCGTTCTGGGGCAGCAGACAGGTCTTTCCTGTGTTAGAGTTGTACTCGCTACAGGGTGTACTTTGAGGGTTTGTGACTCTGCAGACCGTTCACATGCAGAAAAAGCTACGTAACACACAAGGGGACGGGTAATAACCAGAAAGCATGACATGGGACCTTTAAAGTGTCATAATCATAATCATCACTTTGTCTATTCTCAATTTTTACGTTTTCAATAGTGTGGTGTTTCACAGATATTTATATCAGTTTCTGTGTCTTTGTGTTGCATTCATCTTCACAATATAATCAAAATGCAGCCTCACTTGTCATGTTGATTCTTACTTTTTTTTTAAAAGATGTAATCTGGTCATGAAGCATTCTCCGTGGTGTGTAGTCTCTGTTTCTCCTCATGCTGTTTTTCTATCTTTCAAACATCATATAAATTGCACATTTTAATCTGAAAATGAAGAAGATGAATAACCAGACTCGTGTTCTCCTGCTCAGATAAAGGGTAAATAAATCAACTCATAGATATCACAGAGAAACTTCCCCAGTTGATTACTTACATTTAGATGATCAGTTTTCAAAAAATATATGTTTGAATATGCAAATGAGGAATTATCTTATTTAAAGTCTGCGTATTGGCATACATTTCCAGAGCAATGTGTACATTAGAGAAAAACAGATTGAAAATTCATATTAATAAAAAAATGTACTGAGGCAATTTTGGTTATCCCTTTTGTATAATTTCATAAATCAGGAAGCACTGTCAAAAGACATCAGTAAAAAGTAAATTCAGAGCACAATGCATTGTTATCCAAAAACGAGTTTGCTCATTTGAAAGTCAGTCTCTTATCTCCTTGAAATATAGGTCATTATTGCTAGCTAGCATGGATGGGGTACATTATAACACCACCACCACCACCACCAACACAACAACAACAACAACAACAACAACAACAACAACAACCCATTATATTTCAAAATGTAAAAGAAAATATCAATAGATACATCAATCTATAAAACTTGCATATCATAAATTGTTTAGAGTTAAACGGTTAAAATTGATAATAATTAAGTGTGTCAGAAGAGACTCAGTAAATTAGAAATCTATAATCCTGTGATGGAAACTTCTGAAGCAATGGAGACAGGATTCAGAGACACAGGGAGAGCGGGAACTTTGATGGCAAACACTGGTTTATTTTGAGCTTCGGCCGGAGAATTCAAAAGACATATCGTATGCCACGAGTTGACACAGTAGATGCCAAACCAAAAGATCTCTAATAGAATAATTGACATGCTGCATAACAAGATAAAACAGGCAAAGCACTATGACACCTCTATCAGCTGACGCCAACAGGCAGGAACAGGGAGACAAAACACTGAGAGCACAGCACCAAAGGCTACAGGTGCCTGAGCTCAGTGAGGTCAGTACAAACTGATTAACTGGGTCAAAGTTATGCGCCTAGGAAAATATTTCCCCAACAGTTTCTCCATTTTTATCAATTTTGATAAACAAAATCTACCCCAAAAATAAATGTGTTCAAATCACTAATAAATGAGATTCTTCAGAAAGGGTGTTGGGATTCTACTAATTTTGCAAACAAAATATTAATAAAACATTTCAGATTGAAACAGTCAATCATAATCCTAAAAAATGATCTTCCATCAGCATTTTGAGCATCTTTTTCCAAAGGAATAACATTTCAAAAATAAATAAAATAACACAGAATAAGGAATAACGCAAATCATGTAATCCTAATGAACTTTATCATGTATTTATCAATTATCAATATTTTTGTATTATCAATTTAGAAAATTCTAATCTTTCTCATTGACCTATTACTTTTAAAAGACTATGTAAAAATAAAGATATTCTGATTCTGAAGCTAAACACCTATTTTACCAATTACCCAGGACTATAAAGAATCTGACATTTAGATTTAAAGGCTATATATTGTTAATGTATTCAGTCTATAAACTTAAAATTATAGTTGTATTATTGCATACTCTTACTTCATTAAATATTAAATCAAAAGACTCTGGCATGATAACAGAATTACATTACTTAAACTATCAATCATTATGTCATTTCAAAATCGGAAAATATTCAAAAACGTTTTTAAAAACCTGGAAAGGAAGGATTAAACATTCTTAAAACTTTAATTCACACATTTTAAAATGCTACAACTGATCTGTACCAAATTAACTCAATTAATTATTCTTATTAGCCATACTTACCTGAACATCTAGGTACTTTGAAAGGGTTCTTCTGTGTATATCTAATGTTGAATATAGAATATACATTTCTTTAAATTATACTTCTCTAATTTGAGGATCACATATGGTATATGATTGGTTTATGACTTAAGTTATTATAAATATTTGTTTTGGGCCAAAACTTAAATTAATCAAGAACTTGAAACATAATTGTGGGTCTGTATAGTGCATGGAAAATGCATTAAAGAGTAGTGTTGTTAAGCCTGATTGCTGGACGATTAAGAATATTAACATTATCTGTTATAATAGTAGAAATACCTTATTATTCAATACCTTATCATCGGAAAATATAAATTTTGTAATGTTAGTGCGAAAGTATAATCTGATCTGTCAAAATATTAATCACCAATGTTTAACACATCTCTGGTCATTGGAAATATAAAAAACAATAATTAATTGTACAACTGGTCATTCAATTCAAAGTTCATCTTTGTAGGAGAGCTGGAAGAGCATGTCCGTCAGTCTTCCTGACTCATTCTCCTCCTCCATTTATGACACCGTTCTGAGTGTCTGGTGTGTAAAGGCATCCTCATACTGTCGATTAGCACCGAGGGCCTGATTAACTCAAACTCTTCTTCATCAGTGGGGTTTGAACCTGTGCTCCCCTGATCCAAACACCAACGCACTAGTCCACTACACCACACGCCTCCCGAAACGGAGGCTCATCTGCCTGTATTCCTCACGCTATCAATGTTGAGAGCAGTGCAACTGCGTATGCCCAGTGGCGTATTCAGGTGCCCCCCGTGATAGGAGATGTTAGGAAGACATCAAACTGCTCCAAGAAACACGGAAACTTGTATTATAGAGGCCTCTGAAGCCCTGGCTCGTCCTGCAGGGTTGTCTGCCTGAGCCCACCGAGCAGACAGGTGAAGAGAAGAACCCCCTCTTATCAGAAAGGTGAAGAGAAGCACCCCCTCTCAACAGAAAGAGCAGGTCTCCCTTGAAAAAGAGATCAATGATCTCAATGGGATACACCTGGATAAATTAAGGTTTGAAATACAAATCGGCACAACACCTCATAGGGATGTGTTCTGAGAGATGACAACTCAAATAAATGGCTTAGCACATTACTATTGAATTATACAAGAATAGGATAGGCCCCTCAGATTGCTTTGGGAGCCTTCCTGACACACACATGCACATGCATACTTTGAAGGTTTGTGTTAGTCATTTAACATGCAAGGATCATATACTCATCAGTCAACACATCCTCACTCCCAGGTCGGCCTATGTTGACGTTATGTCAAGTCCCCTGCCGGCTTTTTCCAACGCAAGGGGGGGGGCCTTAGCGTCCATTTTCAACGCAAGGGGGGGGGGCCTTAGCGTCCATTTTCAACGCAAGGGGGGGGCCCTTAGCGTCCATGTTCAGCTTTCCGGGATGTCCATGTGCTTCTATGGACGCTCATGTAAGCACGGCATTCGTTTGTGTCAACTGCCCTTAAAGGCAATGAAGACACTACACTACCCAGAATCCCCAGCTATCGTTTGGCCTACACCATGTGCTCTGTTTGACGTCATGTGATTTCTCCCTGCAGAAAAAGAAAACATGGCCGAACTTCGTTTTATTCTGGGTGTAAAGTGCCTATTTTAAAGTTAGTTTGGCCATTAAAATGCGTTTTGATGTCATTTGATGCGAGAAATATGAGTTGTTATTTCAGATGATGTGTGCAGTGGATGTACATGATCTTTAGTTTGCTAGTTATTACGACGATTACTTCAGGAAATTGCGTCCAACGTTTTCATTGTTACCAAGGTGGTTGCTAGGGACGCTGCTATCGATATTATTTCTGTTATGTTGTGTAACTGTTTAATGGTGTTATCTTTATTACTACCCCCTTCCCCGTCAATGTATAGTGTTGGTCCACAGCGCAAACATATTAGTTTAACACAATCCGCATCTAAAGATACGTTATTTTCCCCTGTGCAATTCCAGTCTCACATCTCAGAGCACATCGTCATTAACAAATACCGGAAACAGACCGAAAATATTTTAAAAAAATAAAATAATACCTTATTCCGAGTGTGCTTGCTTTTCTCTTTGAAAGTCATCACATAACGGCATTGTAATACACGGTTCGGCTACATTAAATATTACATATCTGCCGCAGTTCTGTATTTATAGCCCTGATGAGAAGACAAAGATGAGGAACTGAAAACGTGACGAGGATCATAAATATATCAGCCATTAAACAACATCTTACATTTCTTTTCACACATTACGTCTCCTTGCAGTATCAACACTAATTCGGCTCACTTTTATATTTGATCCAATTGGTAGATAGGCTGCATTTACACCATAAAGGTGCACACCTGATATAAAGAGACACCTGGTGGTTAAAGCATGTTATTGAATTTCATTATTTTTATTATTAGATATTAATAGAATCCCTATAAAGTATATTCATTACTCGTTATTCTCTACTAATAGTTAATTACAGACTGTATATTATGACTATTTTGCACATCCCTTTCAAGATTTCAAGATGTTCTAAGGTTTATTGACATATCATATAGGCCTACACAACTATGGTGTAGTTCTGCACTGAATGAAAAACTTGGGTCGCAGGTTCCTCAACAGTGCATTACAAGACATCTATCAATATGTGTGCATACCTCCAGCAATGTTAACTATGTTGTATGTATACTATGATGTAACGCAAATGTTCCAACTTGGGATCAATAAAGTATATCTTATCTTAAGCTGATCGATGGCTACTGCCATATTTGCAAAATGTGCCTCTGAACAAGTGCATGTTTCAGGCTTATCAATTAATGTAATGTAATGTAATGTAATGTTATCAATTAACAACAGGAGGGGTCACAAACATAAGTCCAGCTGTTAAATAAAGCTCTTCTGACCTTAGCTGGCGTGTGGGTATATATATTAATACTGCCCATTATGGGCACAAGCAATTTTCACCCATTTATTAATTATATGTTTTAAATGTGAGTGTTTCCTGTCCCCTAAACCTCCAGGGATGTACACAGTTTAATACTGGCAACTTCTTATTATGGGAAATACGAAAACGTCTTTTAAAACTACAACTCCCAGTAGAGACGTGCCATAGAGAACATGTTGCGAAACAGAATAGCCAGCATGTGTAGTTCTGGGGACAGGGTGGGGGAGGGGGGGGGACGCGGTGGACCCGTTCAAATCCAGTTTTGAACAGTCTGCCGTGGTTCCATCCCATTTCAAGTGCTGTTCGAGGCTCGGTAACCCTCGGAGCACACTCTCCAATCACAGAGCTTGAGGACTATCACGGGGTTTGCCAAACAGAGCACATGGTGTAGTCCAAACGATAGCTGGGGATTCTGGGTAGTGTAGTGTCTTCATTGCCTTTAAGGGCAGTTGACACAAACGAATGCCGTGCTTACATGAGCGTCCATAGAAGCACATGGACATCCCGGAAAGCTGAACATGGACGCTAAGGGCCCCCCCCCTTGCGTTGAAAATGGACGCTAAGGCCCCCCCCCCTTGCGTTGAAAATGGACGCTAAGGCCCCCCCCCCTTGCGTTGGAAAAAGCCGGCAGGGGACTTGACATAACGTCAACATAGGCCGACCTGGGAGTGAGGATGTGTTGCATCAGTCCATAGCAGAGAAATGTTCTTGAAAGTTAAAGGTGAGCCCCTGTGGATATAACCCCTTCTCAATTATGCTAAATGTATATTAATTCACCATTTACCGTTTGATAAAAAATGAGTTTACCAGAAATATATTTTCTCTTCTCAAAAACATAGGTTTGAAAAACTATTTAAACAACTATTTAAAATATTTGGGACAGCAGTAAGAATGTGAGGTGCCTGTTATGAGAAACAATTTGTTGCTTAGACTGAACTCGAAGGAAGCTCTGAACTCTGTCACTTCCTGTAACCTCAGAGCTGCTGTTCAGCCAGAGGAAAGAGAGAGGGGATCCAGAGGAGGAGCAGGACAGACTGACGGAGCTGAACTCCACCAGATCTGTGCTGCTGGAGGTTACCCTTACATTGGAGACTGGCTCTGTGGGTGAAACACAAAACATATTTTATAAAGTTACAATAGAAGAAAACATTGAAGTGGCTGAAGTCTCATCTTAAGAGGAGATATTGATTATTCATGGTTCCACATTGAACGTTTTTACAAGGTCCATCTACGAAAAAAAGCAACATTTCATACATTCATGAAGGTGGTGCAAAGAATAAAGGGCCTATATAATTGTGTACTTGCTCATTCGCTACGCTACGCGTGAATCTTCATTCAGCAGAGAAAGATATGCAACATGTCAAACTTTCTCTGCGTATACGTCCAGTATTGTGATCCCTGTCTGTGGTGGTTCTCCAGGTATTCAAATGTTGACTGTATAATCTCCTCTGTCAGTTAGAGCCAGGTTCCTGAGCTCCAGAGATCCAGTACATGAAGAAGGTGATCCTGCCTTCATACTCTGGTGCAGGGAGGTTACTCTCAAAGAATGTAAATATATTTTTAGAACCAAATTTACAGAGCACTATTTGAAATGTTGTTCCTGTAGTCAGTGTTGTAGTGAACATCATATTCTCCCCACAGCTGCATTCAGACCATCTGGCAACACACCAGCTCCGTCAGTTACACCTGGAGAGAGACAGAGGTCATTGGAAAATAAGCCCTGGGACAAAATCCTCGATTTTTATTTGTATAAGTTAAAAAGTAGACATTTTGATATTTACTCTATCATATGCCAAATGTCTTACTGTAAATAAGCAATTCACTTTTATCAGTCATACTTTTGGTCTGTATGATGCTTTTGATTCACAAACAATGAAAAGCAGACCTCCAGATTAATAGCAAAACTCCTTTCTAACAACTTGTAAGTATAGGACATGTAGGTATAGGAAGAGCAGTAATGTAAGATTCTCACCTGTGAAAGCCAGAGAGACTATCCATCGTAAAGCAAAAATATCCATTGAGGTATCTTTGTGAGAAATGAACAGCCACAGAAATGTCAGCCATCAAACTTGACTGCCCTGATACATGTGAGCCTCTTGCCGCTCTCAACATATCAGTGAGTAAATGCAGAACTACCTTCGTGTTGAGGTACAAAGTGTCTGCATAATGAGTTAAACCCAGTGAAGCTGCAGACATGTCCTAAAGCTGCAAGACATCGCCCTCTAGTGGTGTAAATATGTTTGCATATACTACTGTGGTATTAATATTATCCCACAGGAAAAAAAAAGCAAGAGCATATCCAACATGACAATCATGGCAAACTAATGAAGCCTTGATTATTGCTCCCACCTAGAGACCAATATAAAAGTCTATTTCCGTAGAATATTTGTATTTGAGGGAGTGGTGTTTGTTTTTTATGTCTATTACATTTAAGAATGTTGTATTTGAGAGGACTTTAACTCCTTGACATTCTTAAATGAAATACTTACTGTAGTGGGAACTATCACAGAAGCTGTTTTGAGTACTTTGCCAGATTTGTACATGTATGTTTTTTTTTATACTTTGAAACATGTAGTTGAGACCAAAATGAAAGTCGACTATGAACAAGTCCTTAGTCAAAGCAAGAGGGGCAAAAAGCCACTTTACACCCGTGGTGAAATTTAACTGGTGTGATTCCTCTGCACCATGTTCTCTGGTTGTACACTTTTACTTCACCTTTATAATTAATTATTAAAGATCATTTCCAAAGTAGCTTGTTGCATATTCTGTAAATGATCAACACTTCAGGTAAGTAACTTTTCAGAGGTATTCAAATGGAAAAACCCACCTGCACACTACTTCCTTGTTTTTCCTTCATATGGAAATCAGCCTTCTTAAAGTATGATCTCTTTTCTATGATCTGATGTTGCTGCAGAAAAACATGGGAACATGGGAAGAAACATTCATCGTCCTGGGACTCATCTCAGGTGAGCTCTTAGCATTTAATACTCTACAGCAGCTAAAAGTGTTTGGTCATTTATTCAACAAAGTTTGACCTTTAATTATTGACAGTCAGTCAGTTTTCTCTCAGTTGGAAGCAGTTCCCCTGTCTTTGAATTCTAGATGTCTGTGGGAAGAAACATTTCTCACATAAGGGGTTTAAGCATTATTTTTTGAAGATCACTGGAACTTTATTCTGAGGTTTTGTTTTTGCTTGCAGCGAAACTTAGGTTTTAGAAATACCTCAAAAGCTAATTCTAAAAGAGTGAGTTTCTTCATAGAGAACAGATATAACTTTTCCTGCTGCAGTTTTGTGTATTGATTGATTTCTAAAGTAGGTCCCTCTCTGTGTCTCTCCAGGTTTAACTGACGGAGCTGGTGTGCTGCCAGACGGGCTGAATGCAGCTGTGGGAGGGAAAGTGATGTTCACCACAACACTGACTCCAGGAACAACTTTTCAATCAGTGAACTGGAAATTTGGTACTGAAGATGTATTTACTTGGAATGTTAACAACTTCCCTGCACCAGAGTATGAAGGCAGGATCACCTTCTTCATGTCTACTGGATCTCTGGAGCTCAGGAACCTGGCTCTAACTGACAGTGGAGATTATACAGTTACCATTTTACTACCTGGAGCACCACCACAGACAGGGAGCACAAGACTGGACGTATACGGTGAGAGAAGTTTCACATGTTGCATACGTTTCTATGCTCAATAAAGGTTTGGCGTAGCGATTGAGCAAGTAAACAATGATATAAGCCTTTTTATTCTTTGGACCATCATCATCAAATGTAGAAAAAGTTGCTTTTTTTTGTGGAAGGAACGTGTATAAACTTTCAATGTGGAGTCATGAATAATCAATATCTAATTTTAAGATGATATTCACTCCCATCTGCTTCAGTGTTTATTTTCTACTGTAACTTTATCAAATGTTTTTTTTTGTGTTTCACCCACAGCACCAGTCTCCAATGTAATGGTAACCTCCAGCAGCACAGAGCTGGTGGAGTTCAGCTCCGTCAGTCTGTCCTGCTCCTCCTCTGGATCCTCTCTCTCTTTCCTCTGGCTGAACAGCAGCTCTGAGGTTACAGGAAGTGACAGAGTTCAGATCACTGATGGAAACTCCACTTTAACTATAACTAATGTGACGCGCTACGACCAGGGACCCTTCAGGTGTCATGTTTCTAATCCTGTCAGTGAGGGAACCAGTGCTCCAGTCACCCTCTCCATCTACTGTGAGTCACTTCTCCACTGAGTTGATGAACAATTAGCTTATTTTTTATGGTATTTCCATAAATTGTAATCAACAATATATTACATATTTGTTACTTTGAGTTTGAAGATTTATTTGGTGTACATCTAACGTCTCGTACATTTCAGCAAATAACATATATGTACTAAGAGACAATGAATTAAGGTATATAGGTATACTTTCTAGATTAGCCAAATTGAACTTCATCATATTGAACATTTATCCTAAAAAACTAATGTTAAAAATTACAGTCTGAAAAAACAGATTAGTTAAATCAATGCCAGTTTGACAAAACATTAACACAAACTGAAATTAAAGTCCCCTCTATTGGGCATGGCATTTCTAAAATCCTTCAAATAAACATTGTTGGTCCTTGAACCATTGTCCTAAGATAATAGGTAAAAACAATTTGTTGGCAATATGCAGCCATGAATATGAATGATCTCATCTTGATCATGAGGTTTATTCCCAGCCACTGCAGTGTTATATTCTCCTGCAGCTTTAAACATTGTTTTTGTTTTTCACCCACAGCACCAGTCTCCAATGTAACGGTAACCCTCCAGCAGCACAGAGCTGGTGGAGTTCAGCTCCGTCAGTCTGTCCTGCTCCTCCTCTGGATCCTCTCTCTCTTTCCTCTGGCTGAACAGCAGCTCTGAGGTTACAGGAAGTGACAGAGTGCAGATCACTGATGGAAACTCCACTTTAACTATAGTTAATGTGACGCGCTACGACCAGGGACCCTTCAGCTGTCGTGTTTCAAATCCTGTCAGTGAGGGAACCAGCAAGGCAGTAATCCTCATCATCTACCGTGAGTTACTACATGCTCGATTTTGTTTTATTTCTTTGAATTGCTGTTTTGTTTTCCCTTACATTCAGTTGGCCCATACATTATTTATCTGACAATATTTCCTTTACAAGACGCATATGTGGAAAGGTCAAACAGATGTTATTTTTTGGAAATCCCTTTTGTACAGATATTTCTTCTGGATACGTATATATATTTAATTCAGTTATTAATGCGTACTAACTTTTTGATGTTTCTCCTCTATTTTCAGATGGCCCAGAAAATGTTAATTTGAAAATATCTCCGCCTCATAAACCCTATCTGGAAGGATCAAACATCAGCCTGAGTTGCTCAGCTGTCTCCATCCCTTTGGCCCACTATACATGGTTTCTGAATGGGGGCCTGCTGTCAAAAGGGTCGCAGTTCAATCTGATAAACAGTCAGAAAAATCAAAGTGGAAGCTACAGCTGTCAGGCCTTTAACGACAAAACTCTGAGATATGAAACATCTCATCCTGCATCCATCTCTGTACTGGGTAAGTAAACAAATAAATAAAGGTTTTGTGCAAAGAAATACAGATGGGATGTATCTGAGATGATAGCATCGGATACGTAAGGGATAATGTGCATGTGTTTTTTTAAATAATTGATCGCCTCGCTGCACATTATCCCTCTTATTACAAGGCTACATGTAAATACAAAATCATGACCCACAATATTGATTGATCGTATTGCCAAGAACCAATAAAGGTTCTCTGTAACTGTTCAGTTTAGGAAGGTCTTACTAAACATTTGGGGGGGGGGAAATAAACAGCAACTACATATGTTTGCAATTAAGATAGATCTGCAATCTTTGCTCATACAAGGACAACAATGGCTTGAAATAAAAAAGCATGAAGACGTACAAAATACTTGCTTTCAGGCTAGTAGCAGAGTGAAAGTTGTGGCTGACTGTGGCTTAAAACATTTTCATTAGGAGAAATTCGCTGCATTTTCAAAAACGATGCAAATATATGCACAAATGTTTCCAAAAACATGCACATTAAGAAAGATCTTCACCAACTTGACAAAACATGTGCAGTAAGTTGACGAAAACATGCGCAGCATTTACTAAATGCGCGGAATAAACAAAATGCTGCAAATACAAAATTATGTAAATAAAAAACGCTGCAAGAAGCTCAAACACAATGGAAACCAGGGGACACTAAATAGTGATGCACACAGTTGGGACCGGAGTGCTTGTTGACGTTCGTGGATCATTAAGGCCCAATCCCAAACCACTCCCTCGACCCTACCCCTCCGGGATGGAGTGAACTCCGTCTGTAGCCACACTCGCAGCTCAACGAGGCTCCCTCCTGTCAGATGGAGGGAGTAATCACAGCAGCAAGCTTTGGGACGGCCTCCCCTCTCTCCGGCAGAAACAGGAAGTGCCGTAACTGTATGTAACAACGGTTTCAAATCAGCATCAGACAAAAAGTTTAAATTAATAACTCAAATAAAACTCCAAACATCTTTCATTGTGTTTCAAAGCTCTTTTAGTTTTAAACCTGATGTTTATAAGCTTCTTAGTTTTTGCAACGGTCTGTAAATATACACAACTTTATAATAAAATGCACACATTTACCTTTTTTTAGACTAAACACAGGTATTCTTTCACACACACATACGGGTATTGGGCCGAGGGCGACACCGTACTTCCGGTATCCGCCGTTTTACGCGAGGTGCAAGCAACCGTACACCGTCTAGGACGGTGTTGCTAAGCTTCCTGTACTGAATATCATAGTCTATTGCCTTAATCAATATCTAGTCAACTCTAAAATACCACATAATGCAATGGCATGATAATATTATTGTGACAAGTGGGGTATTCACCTGGTGTTTCCAGAAATTAGACGTAGATGCTGCCAAAATCGACGAAATCTGAAGGAAAAAAATATTTAAAAATACAGATTTCAGTATCCTGAGGCTCTGAGCCCCGTTTATTTTCCTCACAGACGGCAACAAAAGTCCGAAATTATACGATTTAAAATAAAAGCAATAACTGTGGCTTGATATTGAGTAAGAACATGTTTTTATGAACCACACAGCTTCCGGTCTTCCACGACCCGACCGGAGAAAAAGACGTGCTGCAGCCTGCAGGCACGAAACACGTTACCAGTAGAAATACATTGCTTTTAAAATCGTCCTGTGCAACACGAAAAAAAGGGGCAAATCGTGATGGTGAACACGAATCAATAGATTAAAAATCGTGTTGGTGAACACGAAATGCCGTGAGACTGGGTTGGGTTATCATGAGGTTGTTCACATCGCAATTTATCAGTGGGATGTTTGCTGGAACTACTTGTAAACAGCGTGTTTCCTGACGGACACACACAGCGTGACTCCGGTCAGGGTAGAGACCGGTCTCAAGTCAGCACCGCTGCAGACTCGCTGTTTGAGGGCTTGATAGCCCACTCCCCCTCCACACTCGTTGCTTTGGAACAGCCCTCAATATGGCGGACCCTCCGTGTGAACGCGCAAACGGAGGGGTAGGGTGTAGGGTAGGGTGTAGGGGGCTGTTTGGGAATGGGCCATGACTGTCACTGTTGTTATAAAGCAACCTAAAATGTACGTTTTATTGATAGGCTAACAGAAACTTTAATGATTGTCTTAACAAGGTGAATTTGGTTCTGGCTAAATGGAAAGTCTAAATCTATGATGTCAGCCAACACTGGTTAAATGTTGCACCAAGTAATAGGCAACAGATAAGATATAAAAAAAAATTAACAACATAAATATGTCCACCTATACAAACATCTAACCATTATTATTAATCATAGTATCATTACACATTGCTCCCCTCTACTTCTTATGCAAGCAAGCTGGTCAGTGTAAACCCCATGTGTTTCACCCACAGCACCAGTCTCCAATGTAACAATAACCCCCAGCAGCACAGAGCTGGTGGAGTTCAGCTCCGTCAGTCTGTCCTGCTCCTCCTCTGGATCCTCTCTCTCTTTCCTCTGGCTGAACAGCAGCTCTGAGGTTACAGGAAGTGACAGAGTGCAGATCACTGATGGGAACTCCACTTTAACTATAGTTAATGTGACGCGCTACGATAAGGGACCATTCAGGTGTCAGGTGTTTAATCCTGCCAGTGAGGGAACCAGTGATCCACTAAACCTCACCATCTACTGTGAGTTACTCATATGTGCCTCGATCAATTCTGCACATTGCTTTGAAGTTGATGGTATATTGAGGCTTCACACTGAGCCAAGCTGATGTAACATTTTATTTAAGCTGTCAGCATTACTTGACGTGACGATTTTAATTTGTATGTTTTATTCCCCCATACACACGAACACAATAGATGGCCCAGAAAATATTAATTTGGTTAAATCTCCGTCATGGGACCATTATGAGAAAGGGTCAAACATCAGCGTGATGTGCTCAGCTGACTCCAGACCTTCTGCTGTATTTAAGTGGTTTCTGAATGGATCCCAGCTGTCTGATACTGGATCAGAGCTCAGTCTGAGGAACGTTCAGATCAGTCAGAGTGGCAACTACAGCTGTCAGGCTTTTAACAACAATACTCTGAGGTATGAAACCTCTCAGGCTTCAGTTGTCTCTGTACTGGGTAAGTTTGAATTATAAGTTAGTTGTGATGAGTCTTGGAAAGATAACTATTTAGTGTCCACGGGCTCTGATTGTATTGGTGGAAGGTGCACTCAAATAGGGAAGAGAATAATGGCTATATGGGATTTTTGGGAAAATTGTACTTAGATTTAGTTGTTGTTTTTAGCTCTGATATTAAAGGCAGAATTGTTTCTTTAATCACAGAATGCTGAAGAATAAATCAGAATTATGAGAAGAAAAACAAATAGAATTCCGACTTTAGTCTCAGAACTCAAACATTTTTGTATTTTTTGCTAAGATCTTAAAACATATTTCACATGTGGCCTTAGTCCTCTCTAGGATTTGTCTTAGGTTAAAAAGGACACAAAAGGAAAAAGCTTTGTTTAACAACGAAGTCCTTTCCTAGCTGCTTGGCAGACAGACCAAGCAAATAGCTGTTTAACATATTGTATTTTTTAGCAGCTTAAAGGCTAATATATATCCCATGCATAAAATACATGACAACAATACAAAGATAGTAATGTTTGGAGAAACCAACAACTGATGCAAAACTATATGCATGCATGTTTTCCTAGCGTCACACAATGTTTGTCTGTTAATAGAAACACATGCATAAAACACTCGTATCCGTCCCCCACCCTAATACTATTGTTCTTGTTGTGCACGAGTGATTCCACTTGTACAGTATGGCTATTTGTATATGATATATATCCTCAAAAATATGTGCTGAGATCTCAATCCAAATATAAATAACAATGCGGTAAATAGTAGACTTACATTAGCAGATCGACATTAACACAACTCCGAATGTTGCTCAGTATGTTCTGGATGTGTTATCTAAATGTTTGTTAACAAGTTATACAATTGAATCATTAAAGAGTGATAAAGTGCCAATCTTAATTCAAGACACTTGCAATTATCAAAACGGCTAACTGTGCATCGGCCACTATTAAGACTTTTGGTCAAACTTTGAAACACTTACATTTGATCAAATAGAAATCAAATTACCTGAAAAAGGTTACGATCCCTTAAACTCTGCACTGTTTTTGATTCTGTTGTCAAAGATCCTAACATTAATGAAACTTCTTCTCTGTTATTCAGTCGGTGAATTCACATTGAACTCGATGTTATGCTCCTCTCATAGCGATTATATTTCTGAGCTATAGTTATCTAAAACTGATAACCTATAGCAGTCAGACACTCCGCATGTTATATGCATTATTCAGGGAGAAGTAGAAACATGTTCGCATCTTATAAAGAGGAACTATTCCTTTTATATTTATTAACTCAGGCATTAAATCAGCTTCTTTTGTTCCTGCTTTTATCTCTTTCACCTGATCTTTTGCCCAACAGAGAAAGTATCCGGCGCTTCTGTCACATCTCCATCAAACCGGCCGATTGAGGGGAACTCTTTCAGATTAATCTGTGACGCTGCTGGCTCTGTCTTTACCAGAGAGTGGAGAAAGGGAGGCTTAGATCTGACTCTGACTGTAAACATGACCCTCACCAACAACAGCAGAGAGCTGTCTTTTAGCAGTCTGAATAAAGACCACACAGGAGGTTATTCCTGTATTATCAGCAACCCCCTCAGCAGCGAGGAAGCAAAGTACGCCATGATTGTTAACTGTAGGTAACAAACTATAACTCTACTGTTCACAATGATACGTTCATATTATTGAGTCCACTTGAACAATAAATACTTCCAAATATCTGTTTTCCAGACGGACCAGAAACAGTTCAAATCACAGGTCCAAGTCAGATACATGTTGGAGGCACATTTAAATTAACCTGCTCGGCTGCATCTGTACCAACTGCCAATTACACCTGGACGCTGAAAGGGACAGTGAAACACAATTCTGCTGTGTTTTATAAAAACAACTCTGAATTATCTGACAGTGGCAACTACTTCTGTGAAGCGATTAATTATATAACCGGGAGAAAATCATCAGCGGTCCATGAACTGACCGTAACACATGAGCCAGGGCCAGGTAGGAGCACATTAAAGTCAGTACGAACATACTGTATGCAAGAAGGCTCTAAATATGCAATACAACTCAAATTTCTGTCTTTGTCTTTTCACTCTGCTAATGCGCTTTAACTGTGTTTATGTGCTTTTATACGTTTTCTTTTAATGCCATCAATTGAACAGGAACTGTAGAAGAGAATTTGCCTGGACTTGAGGGCTTATGTTAATTTAAAATGCATTTTAAACAACATAAACAACTCTTAACAGAATCATTGTATAGGTTTTTATAACTGGCTATTACATATCCTATTGGGAGAAATGTAATATGTTTTTTTATCCACAGGCATTTTGAGATAATGAGACAGTTCCTGTTTACAGAATGATGTTAAAATCATGTTCTTTTCTCCTGTTTTATTCAAGTGCAATCAGGCTGTTGGGGTGGTTGCATCGCTGGAATAGTAATCGGAGTTTTCGTCGTCCTCGGTGTTGTAGCTGCTATTGTGTGGTACTTCCTTTGGTACAAAAAGTAAGTGGAAAAGATCTTAAGTATAAAACATAAACCTATTTTCATAGTAATACTCAATTACAAGAATGGGAAAGGTGATGGCAAAGCAGGCCCGGTTCTACGGGGGTGCATAAGGGTGCATTGCACCCTCAGTTGAGTCGTATTGCACCCTCATTTGAATTAAAAGTGGGGGGGGGGAAATGTAAAAGAGAAAACAAATGTTTGTAATAAAAAGTGAAAAATATTACATATATAATAACGATAATGATATCAGTAATAATAATAATAATAATAATAATAATAATAATAATAATAATAATAATAAGAATAATAAGAATAATAAGAATAATTTAGTTGAAATAAAATAAATGGTAATTGTGGTTAAATAACATTGTCTGCTGCATTTATTTGATCAATTTAAACGGTAAGTAACGTTATTATGTCAGGTGCGCGTGACCTGTGCCGCTGCACGTTCGTCATCTGCAAGGTGCTGACACAGCAGTCAATGATGAACATCAGAACATGGTTAAAACAACCAGCCCTTATCGCCAGCAGCAACACTGCATCTACTGCAGGTAATAACAGTTCAGATCATGGGGACATTACGTTACCCGCGGCCACTGTCGTGGACAATAACGTCCTCCCACCCGACTCGCCGGCTTTGCCCGCCTCGCCCACGGAGGCAGAGCAGCCGCAGCCGTCTTCGTTGCCCCAAATACCGCCACCCCTCGGCGGCCCGCAAGTGCTAGAGGACCTCTGCAAAACAGAGCCTGCCCAGGTATATTTAAAAAAGTACCCAACTCACCTGTACAGTGGGGTAGGCACTCATTTTGCAGCTCATGATTTCAAAACAGCTTGGCTGGAATATTCATGTAAAATAGATGCCATCTTCTGCTTTGCATGTAGACATTTCGGTCTTGAAAGGGGAGTGATTTGTTAGGGACCCCCAAGAGGAGGTTATGACCCCCCTAGAGGGTGTCAGGTCCACTCCCCACTTAGAAAAATAGCACTTTACCCCTGCACCCTCTCTAATCTCAGATGCACCCTGAGTCATTTTGTTCTGGAACCGGGCCTGTGGCAAAGTATCTCCTCGTTTAGACCCAAAAGCTTGACTCAAAAACCAGGCAGGAAGAAGATTCAGAACATTGGAAGATATCAGACAGAAAATGTGGAGCTAGAATGATGTAGACATTGTGTGTAACAACCTCTTTTACTCAACCTACAAAAGGTTGATGTTCATCAAAGGGCCTGCTCTTATTATATATTCTCCAGATGTTCCTAAGCCCTTTAGTTATGACTCGTTTGTGTTATGTGTCATTGGAGCTGTCGGTGGAGGGTACTACGCAAAGTAAGTTGAAACATCTAAACTGCAGTCTGTGTAATGAAAAGTAACAGTTTGAATTGAGTTGATCTGTTTGCATGTCTATATTTTATCATTGCTTTTTAGAAAACAACAACAAAGCAGCAACACAATCAGAAACAACAACAAAGCTGAACCACAATCTGATATTAAAGGTTAGTATCCATGTGATCAAATTGTACTATGTATTAAAAATAAGATGTAACGCTTTTCTTTCCTCCTAAAAGTAGAAGAGGCTGTGTATGAGAACACTTCAGCGATATACGAGAATGCATAGACTCAGCCGTCTTCTTTGTGCTGAAGGTACGTTTTAAGATATGATATGTGTATGTTCAAAGGTTTCTGTAGAGATATGTAACTTAGTTTATCTGAAGGAACCACGTGAGAACCACATTATCAGAGCACTCATTCTAACATACAGTTGATCAAAGGTCTTTGACACTTCCCTCTTTTCACTTCTCGTCCAACAGGCCGTTCAGAGGAAGAAGAGCTTCACAACATAAAGACAAAGCGGCTCTGAAATGTTATCACATTACTATTTTAAATGCTTTTTCTAATGTGTCAGAAAAGATTACATGTACAGTGCAGTAATACCATGAATTTCACCTCTTAAATGTAAACTAAACAACGCAGTGAAACTAGTTTGATAGTTAACCCTTATGTTGTGTTCGGGTCTCCCGTGACCTGTTTCAAGTTAAAATTATATAATAACTACGCTTTAGTTGTTTGTATCGGAACAAGGCTTCATGATATTCTCCACAACAGCTACTGTATATAAACACTACAAAACAGATTTTGACAATTTTTGTAGTGTATATGTTCGGGTCTGGGGAGACCCAGCAGCATTTTTTTGGGTGACTCAAGGTCAAATTTGGCCCAATCAATATTCATCTTTAACTTTAGACACCCCTCCCCCTCCCCCTTCATCCACTGTAACAATAATTGTTCGCAACATGCACCTGGTCTCCCCTCCCACTGCCCCCCTCCCCCCACTGGAACTCGACATTTCTCAAACAATATGTACACTAACACTTGAACCTGAACACACACTGTCATGCACGTGTGCAATATGTGGTGTGATGTGTTTTGGGCCATAACATTACATTACAACAGGATTGTACGGTTATGAATGCATTATAAGTTAGTTATGATGTAGTTAAAACAATATTGGATGATAGTCATTTTTTGTGTGTGTTTTGGAATGAGATCAATCATGGGTCAAAATTGACCCGCGAACAGTAACAGCTTTTGAACACAACACGAGGGTTAAGTGTGTTCATGTTTAGTTTAATATCTGGTGTTAAGTCAAGACTAACGAAAACATTGTTGCAGAAAATGACGTTTTAACTGTTTTACCTCATCAGTGATAAGCATTTTTGTTGATGAAGTTGAGTGGAGAGGCTAACTGCTAAAATAGCTAACGCCATTGTAAAAACAGACAACACAATTTCTGGAAACTACGACAAGTGTCCTGAGAATCTGAGGTCCGCCCCAAACCTGGGTTCATTTCATCATTCATGACTTCAGCACTCCTTACAGCATTATGTGTATTTACACTTTCTCTGTTCAACTAATTTCTATCTCTTTTATGATTTGTCTTTTTGATCAATATATTTAGTTTTATAATTTATTTCAAGCACTTTGAATCGCTTTTGTGTCTGAAATGTGCTATATAAATAAACTAACCTTATCTTAAAGCATTATGGTAAGTTGATGTTGAGAACTATGCAACCTTACTACTAATGCAACATAACAACAGTGACATCGAGTGGTGGATCAGTCGACTACAACAGAGAAACATTTCCATTTTCCATTGTAAATATGTCAGACAGGCTGGTATGAAACCTAATTAAATTGTTTTTAAAAGGATGTAAGGACCAGTATGAATGAATAATTAAATGTGTGAATGTTTGAACTAAGGTGTGACATCATGAATAGACAAATGTTTAGTTTCTTGTGTTAGATTCAGCTGTAATGATGTTTTATGTTCTTGTTTGTATGTGTATGTAATGTTTATTTGTCCTAAGAATGTTGTATTGTAAAGGAATTGAGAGGGAATTTGAGTCCATGAATTCAGTTAAAGAACAGTGGTAATAGAACATATGTCAGAATAACATTTCAACCTAATTTTGTTGCAATTTATCATTTCAATCTTGAACTGGTAGCTGATAGCACTAGAGACAAAATCAATAGATCACTGAAGTCATTTTCTTATTTGTGACATTTAGTTTAGATATTTGACCATAACAAAATCAACCACATAGTAGGGCCAGAAGATAAATCAGAAGATCTTCAAATGTTAAGTTCATAGTAACAGTTTTTTAAATATCTTAGTCCCAATCAAAGTCAGACATTGCCATAGACAACGTCCAAAGATACCTAAACTCAGCTACATTGGAAACATTTTGAAATTATACATTTTTGTGATGTATGTATTTGTAATCGATTTAGAAATACAACATGATACATTTTCAAATTTCTCAAGGTGTCTACTTTATGTGCAACAATTGAAGTTTTAGGATATTTTTTGATGAGCTTTTGTTTTTTATTGTTATCATTGTAGCGTGTTTGTACCTGTCGGCCACCACATGAATAGTGGTTAAACCATGGTTGTGTATACTTGATTTTAAAAGGCCTTTGGACATTCCCTAATTCACCTGAAATATGCTATCCTACATTTTAAAAAGAATGGCCTGGAGTACAATGCTTTCTGAATGTGACATTTTTAACACATGTCTTAATTTATAATTAAATTCCTAAATGTTTAGTCGTATCAAACTGTGATGTTACCAGCCCCAACAGCAGTGATGAGGTCATTACTCAAAAAAGTAATGTATTACATATTACTCATTACTTTAAAAAAAAAGTTAAATTACATTACTTCGTTACATTACTCTTTACATTACTTTTGCGTTACTCAGCAAAAGCCAATAGCCAAAACTTAAAACTTAGGCCTACATGTGCACACATATCACAATTACTATTGCAATAAGGAAGACACAACACAAGTTACGTACTAACAGTGAAATGTTATAGATGTTGCTGCTTGATCGGCAGTGGCGGTTCTAGACCAATTTGACTGGGGGGCCACTGGGGAGCCAGTTATTTTCTGAGGGGCGCACAATAAATGCAGGACGAAAAAGAGAACTAGACAGAATGACGTAATTGCGCATAAGAAAACAATGCAATACAGTTATTGGTATTGGTTTCAGTACACTTATTTATTTCAGATAGATCTTATCGTTATTACTGTTAGCTGCAGCTTAAGTTATAGTGCAATGTTTGCACTCACACCATATTTATATAAAATAAAGGCAATGAACGGTTACATCTCTACTTTACATAAGGGTGTCTGCACAATCTCACATTACAGCATCAAAATCCTGCGTTTTTTGGCAAACCGAGTACCAGAAAATATACATTTAAAAAAACAAAAAGTTTCATTGTTAGGGGGGCAGCAAGGGGGTCAGAGGTCAGTGTTAGGGGGCACTGGGGCACTGGCCCCCCTGCCCCTAGAACCGGCCCTGTTGATCGGAGTCGGCACTCACTGAACATCATCACTATGGGTTCGGGGGTCTTTAGCTACTAGCTTCGTGTTAGCATGTTGCTTTGCAGGTGCTTGGAGAGGTTTGATGTTGTTGTGTTTGCAGCAGTGGATAATAGCTTCTGGCCTGGACACAGTTTGCACCTTACCGTCACATTCCTGTCTTTTCTTGTGACACATTTTAAATAATGGGCATACCTCCACCCAGGGGTGTAGCACAAAAGTCTGGGCCCTATACATAAGCTATCTCTGGGCCCCCTTCCTCTCTTGATCCATGTCTCTAATACACCTTTTTAAATGTATTAACAAAGTACTACTGAGCCAACAACTGTATACATGCATCTGAAGCGGTTATTAGGGAAGTCACTAATTAACTAAAGTATAATAAAATTAATAATAATCTGTGCACATTTCAACCCTCTTTCCTCAACATAGTTTACAATTAATTGACTATGGTTAAATGAGGTTTGCTTGGAGTGTCATGCTTAAGAGAACATTCTCATGTTGATTTAAGTATGTATCATTCCCACGGTATTAGACAAAACGAAAAAAAACACCATCTTAGTTTTCTAACCACTACATTGAGATGGTGCTTACTATACTGCATAATAACAGTCAACTGAACAAGACTTCACAAGTCATGTTTGCATAAACAATAACACACAAAAATCAGAAAGCATAGATGCCAAAAAGCTAAATAATTTAAACTTTAGAAAGCTGAAAAATATTTGCAAGTTATGCTTTGGATAATATGATTGATCTTGCAGTTATTGAAAAAAGATGAAGAATGTCTAACCTCAAACTCTAATGTATCTTATGGAACTGATGATATTGGAGTTCATTCCCCACATGACGGGTCTTCTTGTTAGCAAAATCATTAGCTGACACTCTACTTCTTCTTTAAATTATCTACATTTAGAGCAAGCGCTTCAGGAAGAAAGGCCTCAGGATTATAAAAGACCCCCATCACCCCAGCCACAAACTGTTCTGTCTGCTGCCGTCTGGCAGGCGGTACGCAGCATCCGGACAAAAACCACAAGACTCAGGGACAGTTTCATCCCACAGGCCATAAGACTGTTAAACACCTGAACTTGAAACAACATCCATAACATTCATCTGGCTGCTACTTAGAAATTATGTATCTAATATATCATTCCAATCACTTGCACTATTTCACTATTTTACAATCTTTCCTTTTGTATTTACTCTTTACTTGCACTATTGTGTTCTGTTTATCTGTTTTAATGTGTTGCACTGTTGGAGAAGCCTGTGACCTAAGATTGTCATCGTCATAACTACACTGTAGCTATGCACGTATGACTAATAAAAGCTTTGAACCTTGAACCTTGAGGAAGTTCGCCAGGCGCAAATTCTCATTGAATTACATTGGGAAAGAGAGGTCCGTAAATCTTATAATGTTTTTTTTTAGGTCAATCGACTTTCCAGTACGAACACTTGAATAGCCCTTATTTATATCATTAAATCCTAAACGTTTTTAAATCCGCTAAAAGCCGAAAGCAGAGGGTTATTTTCCCTCCTGCATTCATGTGAGAGCGGCTGAGACGCAGCGGCTGGGAGGCGGGGCTTAACCACAACTAGTGCGGGGAGGACTAAACCATGTTCTTCCTTTTGTGAGGGGTGAGAGGGGCTCTAAAAGGACAGCCTTCACCATTTGTTTTTGGATACAGAATTTAGTCGTTACCAGGGGCGGATCTAGACAAATATTCATGGGGTGGCAAGAGTGTGGCAGAAGATTTTGAGGGATGGCATCCCCTGGCAGAAGTATGCTGTTTTAATTGCAGTCATATCAATCAATGTTAACTTGGAAAGTCACAATATTTAATATTTTAACTCAATAACATAGGTGACATTATTGTGGCACATCAGTAAAGCCTTAAATAGAAATATATAAGGTGGCAGACAGAATGTAATGAATTTTAACTGAACAATAACTGAATGAGTTTGTTTCACTCTTAGACCAGCAGGGGTACCAAATATATGCAGACTGCTGCAATAAGTACATTAATTAACTGCCTCATCGATGTTTGTCTGAATGAATATGATAATATTAACAATCATATTATTCCTATCAGCTGTCAATCACTGTTATGATTCACATATTCATTTATTATTCAATAAACTATATTTTTTGGAGTTAATGATGAAAGTTCCTCAAGATGCTTGCTCACCCTCCTTCAAATTTGAAAGGCAAGTAATTATATCATGTATCAAAATTCAAAAGAATGAAAGGAACAGTTCAGCGCCCCACGACTTTACTGCAAACAGTTACAACCTGGACTTTACATCAGAAAGAACAAACATTAAAGAAGTGACTAACTGCATAAAAAATGTGTATTCAGCTAAAACATAAACATCTCTGCAGTAATTATCCAGTGGAAAGTCCTTACCTCCTGGCCTAGTTAAAGTGGTTACTTGTTTTTGGCTGGGCAGTGTAGTTTTAAGTCTTATTTGACTTTCTCAGGACTTGAAACTGTTTTTTCACAAAGAAAAAA
>CM070478.1:10586320-10615703 GCA_036324585.1 Champsocephalus esox
TTATTATATTATTGCCACTAAGCAGTATATGGAGTTTTATTTAGCTCGAGTTTATAAAACGTATCGTTTATAAAAACATCAACTATTTAAATGCAAGCCTGCTTTGGAGCTTTTTTCACAATGAGTGATTCTTACTTTATTTCTTATACAAACCTCTTAAAGAGCCTGTGACACCATCCCAACAACTGTTGTGCAATGAAATATTGGTCTACTAGTAATCTCGAACCGTCAGTTTAAAAAAGAAAAAGCGATACCGTTCCGTTAAATATCAATAATTTCGAACATCGCGGGGAAATTCCTTCGACTCATTTTGAAGTTTTGGGGGAAGCCGGAAGTGACGTCAATGCGGGAACGCTTCGAGAGCCAAACACGGACAAAGTGTGTTGTGTCATGCGTAGAAATGGTGAATTACTGAGTTTAGGCACGTTAATAACGTTTTAATGAAGTTGACTACAGTATATTTACATTTGGCAGTGCTTTCATGTCAATTCGGCGACATAAACATAAATGATCGTGGTGAAGATGATGATTACATTAGGATTACAAATCGGGAGTGAGAGCTGCTGAATTTCCTCCCGTCGGATGTGATATAAAAACAAATCGATTATTTTTGTGGTTGTAAACTCAAGTGGATGAAACTACATTTATTAGTACTTTCATGTCAATTCGGCGAACATATGATACATTAAATGATCGTTTGTTTGAGCCGGTCTGCATTTCCTGATGAGAAAACAAACCGATGCTTTTTGTAGTTGTAATACACCAACAACATGGATTAAACGTGTGTTTTTTTTTACCACAATGTTGGGGAAATGAATGGATAAAATGCACGGATTATTATTATTATTCCCACTCCGATCGGGACACTAGGTCCACCGTTTCCCCGCAGCGAGGCTCCACCCGTTGACAGTTTACGTGGGCTGTGTGCGGTGGCGGACTGGCCATCGGGACGAATCCCGATGGGCCGGTACCGAAGTGGGCCGGTCGGATAAGTCACCAGCACATCCCCCATAGGCGGCGCGTGAGGCTCAGGTTTGAGAAGGCTAAATAACTTCTTTTACCTGACGCTGCCCGCCTCCGGCGTCTATAGAAAATAGATCAACTCAGTGTGCGGAGTTTAAATCTCTCAAGTCACATTACAGGATAAAGGAAATAGAGTTTAAACTGCCGTATGCAGAGAAGACGCCGACGTGTCACACTTATCATTCATATTACATCATCAATCAGATCATCGATCATATAATATCATAATATATCATATATTTCCTTATCTGAGTCAGCTTCTCCAGCCTCATCTGGCCGTGCAACACTCACAGTGTCACAGACTGTATGCAGAAGTATTATTTAACACATTATGTTGACGAAACACTCGAGACAAATGTAATTAAAGTCAGATCCACGCGTGTTTTAGACGTGAACGCGCTCTCAGCTGGAGAGAGAAACCCTGGCTTGATTTACCGAGTTGATAACCAGCGTCGTCGGACCGCTCAGCGAGATCTCGTTTGTTAGTTTGTTGTTGTTCGTTTGTTTGTTACTCAAACATATCCAGGGTCTGTTGAACTGGCTTCGTAGTACAGGGCACAGGTGGCTAGCAGCGCTAATGTCAAAAACACAGACATTATACATTATATTTGTATTTTACCAGGATGCAGTGACACACATATTTACATATTTACATTTACTATATACAGCACCTGCCGCCCCTGACATCCCCACTCCCCCCGTTGACAATTTACTAGCGGTACCGAAGTGGGCCGGTTGAGAGTCCCGGGATGATTTGTAGTCCCATTCCACCGCTGGCTCCATGACCATATGATCGCCCATATTGACGCACCTCATTCCTAAACTTCTAACAGCAGATACAACATAAACCGATCCTTCAGCCTCATACGAGCTCTTAGACACGTTCAACATTAACCTGTCATCGTTGTCTGAGCTTGCTGCTGTGTGCACCATCGTGCGTTTACATCTGACTGTATATATATAAAGGTTTACATGCAGATGCTGGGATCCTGGACGGTGCAGCTGGAGCGCTGTGCCCGCAATGACGTCACCCATCATTTGGCGGGACTTTAAGAATCCGCGAGAAGATCCAGAAAATTGTCAACATTGAAGGATTAATGGTTATCAAAGTACAAATATCCAAAATCAGTTCAGTAACGGTTTTCAAGGGGACAATATGTACTCAAATGTATGGGTTTGGATGATGGGGGAAAACCGTGTCACAGGCTCTTTAAAGTTGGCTCGTGTTTCTTTGGTGAGATTGCATAGGTGCACAGGTCCCCTCTATATTTAGACGTATGGACATTATCTCACAGCTGTGAGTTTCTCAACATTTGTTACTGAACAGCTACATTCAGATATGTGTGGCTACCTTGAAAAATCATGATTTAAGATTCAAAGGTTTATTGTCATAACATAAAACTACAGTGTAATTATATAATGTATGAAAAACGTAGAAAAATATATATAAAAAAACAGGAGACCGTGGCACTGTAAATTCTCAAATTACTCCACTTAGAACTAACTTGCGAATGCAAAAACAATGCAGATATGATTTTTAAATAATTGTATTCAATAACAGCAACAAAAATAAACAGTATGAAGTGATTTGATTTGTAAATATAAATACGGATTTTGACGAAATGTTTTCATAAATGTATTTTTACTCCCAGTGAAATTGGCATGGGTGTTATTTTTACCCTCTCAAAGAACTGAAATCGAGAACCGAAAAGACACACACTCAAACGGTCTTGCGGTGCAGATTTCGGGAAATTCATCGATAATTACATGTGGCTTAAAAAAAACACAAAAATGTCACAAATGTACTGTTTTTAAAGTGGACTTATCATGCTATATTTGAATAATATATTGTAGGGCCATACCTATATAAAACATGTCTGTGAAGTTTTTTTTTCAAAATACCAAACAGATCATGCATTTTAGCCATGCCTCATTTCACTCTATTTGCTGTATTCCAGCCCTGTCTACACAAGGGCTGATTCTGTGGCAAATGAGCTGCAGCTGACCACGCCTACCTGCAAAGGAGGGGCGCGAGGCACGAGCGTCATGTTACCATGCTGTTACCATGCTGTTACCATGCTGTTACCATGCTGTTACCATGCCACGCAACCTCTCATTCCCCTGATGGGTGGAGAGTTGCCCATATAGGCGGAGCATCCCGTTTCTGACGTCAGAGATATTTCAAATCTGTATCAGTCTGTATCAGATCCGTTGCAGCCCCGTTTTTAGAGATTTGGGTATGGAGGAAAAGAGAGAGGGTTGTGTTTTCTGACACTTGGTGAGTTCCCTGACTCACCGGGGACAGATATTCATATATACTGTAAAAGACGTACAAAAGTGCATTTTGCATGATAGGTCCCCTTTAAATGAAAATGATCACTTGCTCCTCTCGAGCTCTGTTCCTAAATATCTATAGACCACCCAAATACTGTGCAAGCTTTTTTGATGACTTTACTGAACTGCTGTCTATAGTGTGTATTGACTTTGACCGTCTAGTCATTGTTGGTGATTTTAACATCCATGTTGACAATCCCCAGGACAGAGGGGCTAAAGAACTGTTTTGTGTTCTTGATAACTATGGACTGACTCAGCATGTGACGGAGCCCACGCACAATAAGGGGCACACTTTGGACTTAATTATCTCAAAGGGTCTGAATATCTCTAAGGTTGTGGTGACTGATGTTGCACTCTCTGATCATTCCTGTGTTTTCTTTGAGAGCTCCATTTCTGTTCCAAAAATGTTCAAAAAGAGGTAACCACAAAGCGATATTTAACTGAAAATACTAGGGAAATGTTTACTCAGAATTTTTCTTCCACACTTGCCCCTGCTAACATCTCAGTAAATGAGCTAGTAGATCATTTTAATTCAAAAATTAAAAATGTTATAGATGCCATTGCTTCAACTAAGGTAAAGGAAGTGACTGGGAAGAAAATATCTCCATGGAGAAAGGCCATGACGTGAGAGCAGAAAAAAGAGAGTGTCGAAAAGCTGAACGTAGGTGGCGAAAAACAAATCTCCAGGTTCACTTTGAAATCTATAAAGAGAGACTTGGCCTTTATAATTTGGAATTGAAAAACGTACAACAGTCTTTCTTCTCTGACATCATTACCAAAAACAAAAACAACGCACGTGCCTTACCGTCAACAGACTAACTAACCCCCCAGTGTCAGTAGCCTCTGAATTTCTATCCACCAGGGCATGCAATTAATTTTCGTCCTTCTTTACTGACAAAATTCAGAAAATCAGACAAGCAGTCGGTGCCTCTGCATCAGGTACAGCAAATGTGTTGCCCCTGTGTCCTCCTAATATCAATTCAAACACCATGACACAATTCCATCAGATTAATGATAAAAACCTAGAGGACATTATTCAACTTCTGAAATCCTCCTCCTGCTGCCTTGATATTATTCCAACAGGATTTTTCAAAGATGTTTTTCGTTGCATGGCCTCAGATCTACTTCATATAGTAAACACATCTCTTCACTCAGGTATTTTTCCACAGGCCCTGAAAACTGCAGTCATTAAACCGCTCTTAAAAAAGAATAATCTAGATGCTTCAGTAATGAACAATTACAGGCCCATATCAAACCTCCCATTTCTAGGTAAAATCATTGAAAAAGTTGTTTTTCAACAGTTGAGTAATTTATTGCATTTAAATAGTTGTTTCGATGTGTTCCAGTCAGGCTTTTGTCCAGACCACAGCACTGAGACTGCTCTTGTAAAGGTCTTCAATGACATCCACTTAAACACAGACAGTGGCAGAACTTCAGTGTTAGTATTATTAGATCTCAGTGCTGCGTTTGTCACTGTTGACCACAACATATTACTCGACCGACTAGAAAACTGGGTGGGACTTTCGGAAACAGTTCTAAATTGGTTTGAATCCAACTTAAAGGACAGGAAAAACTTTGTTTCTATAGGTAAATACACATCTGAGTTGACAAATATGACATGTGGGGTACCTCAAGGCTCCATCTTGGGGCCTCTTCTCTTTAACATCCACTGGTTCAGATAATGAAAAACAACAACATAAGTTACCATAGCTATGCGGATGACACACACATTTACGTAACAATTTCACCAGGAGACTATGCTCCAATTCAAACACTGAGTAAGTGCATTGAACAAATCAATGACTGGATGTGTCAGAACTTTCTCCAATTAAACAAAGATAAAACTGAGGTAATGGTTTTTGGAGCCAAGGCAGAACGTATAAAAGTTAGCGCTGAGCTTCAGTCTGCAATGTTCAAAACAATAGAAAAAGCCAGAAATCTAGGTGTAGTCATGGACTCTGACCTGAGTTTCAACAGTCACATGAAAACATTTACTAAATCAGCCTACTATCACCTAAAGCAAGGGTCTCCAACACGTCGATCGCAAGCTACCGGTAGCTCGCGGGCAGCTTTTCAGTAGCTCGCCGCTCGATTATCGATTATAGTGTAGTAACGTTGCTTCTTGATTTTTCGGCCGCGGCCGGACAATGAAGTGTTTTTATTTCAGAATTGTTTCTGTCACACAAATATAAAATTGGTCGGTGACGCAGAGATCAAGGAGCAGATGTGACAGCGGCACAGCGACACCACACACGGAGCGGTCTGCTTTCTCCAGCAGCACGAGTCAGAACCAACGGCAGAATGACCCGCTCTGAGTCAGGCCGCGTCGCTGCGGCTCAGAGACACACAGGGAGGGATTTGGGTTTTTGAAAAACACTCGTTATCGTCATGTCAGGTTTTTGGTGGATTCAATCAAGTCTTGGATTGCAGAGTATGAATGTCCTCTTGCTATTTTCAGTTGCTAAATACGTATGTAAAGTTTGTGAAGGCAGGAGGAAAGCTTCTGCGATCACCGTCTCCTCTCCGTTCCTCCAAACCCCGCCCCCTCCCCTAATGGCTGACAGTGACCCGATAGAAACTTTATTATTCACTTAATCACTGATTGAGATATGATGAAGCTAACTTAATCTCATACATTCATGGGATTTATGCAACAGTAAGACAGAGAATGCACCCACATGCACTATTTTTGTTTTTATAATGCTGTTGTAAATACTCCTGTTGTCTGCTGTGTTCAGACTCAAGTCATGTGTGTGATGCCACATTCAGGACATTCAGTGTCCTTCTTTTAACAGAAGACCGTTGCAAGAAGCTGCAGCTAGACTGCAGAAGGATTAGTTTTTTGTTTTTGAGGATGGAAAAATGTCACACACAGATATAGGGAGACTAGACCTATACAATTGATTTATTATGGTTTATAATTTAATGTCAAGACGAAGAAGAAGAAAAGACGGCTGAACTGTTCATTGTCTGTGGAGATGGAGGTTATAAATCTCCAAAATAATGTTCAGCTTAAGTCTCAGCAAAACTCACAACATTTCTGGAGCCTTATAGACCCAGAAAACCCTAAGAACATTCACCAAGCAGCACTGAACATGTCTGCTTTATGTGGCTCTACATCCCTTTGTGAAGCAGCTTTTTCTGACATGAATGTCATGAAATCTAAATACAGAACAAGACTGACTGATGGACATTTAAATGACTATTAGAGTGAACCTAAGTGGGTACACTCCAGCATACACCTCTATGGTGGACTCCATGCAGCGCCATTCATCTCACTGACTGTAAAAAAGAGTACATGCACGTATTTTACACATGTGCCATAAGATGCTTGCAAGGTGGTGATTAAGGCAATGTATTTACTATGTGGGCCATAATAAGAAGTGAAAACATTGTATTTTTCTCATGTATGTGAATCTTCAGTGATACTATGAGGACCATAATAATATGTGAGAAATTGTCGTTTTCTTGGACCTTGATGTGAAGTTAAGATTTTAGATAAGCTTTAGGCATTGCAATTTCACACGTGTACAAAAGTAGCTTAATTCAACTGATGAGTGCTATGTGAATAAATGTAAGCGATGCGATGCAAGTAGCTCTTGGCCACTTTCATTTTTTTAAAGTAGCTCTCAGGTGGAGAAAGGTTGGAGACCCCTGACCTAAAGAATATATCTAGGATTAAAAGACTAATGTCACAGCAGGATTTGTATAAACTTGTCCATGCTTTTATCTTCAGTAGACTGGACTACTGTAATGGTGTCTTTGCAGGTCGCACTAAAAAATCTATGAGAAAGCTGCAGCTAATTCAGAACGCTGCTACTCAAGTCCTCACTAACACTAAGAAAGTGGATCACATCACTCCTGTTCTGAAGTCTTTACACTGGCTTCCTGTGTGTCAAAGAATATATTTCAAAAATACTGCTGCTGGTTTATAAAGCTTTGAATGGTTTAGGCCCAAAATACCTTTCTGACCTACTGCTAAATTATGAACCATCCAGATCTCTCAGGTCTTCAGGGACTGGTCAGCGTTCTGTCCCCAGAGTCTGAACTAAACATGGAAAAGCGGCATTTAGTTATTATGCTCCAAATATCAGGAACAAACTCCCAGAAACCTGCAGGTCCGCTGCAACTCTGACTACTTTTAAATCCAGACTAAAGACTTTTCTTTTTGCCCCTGCTTTTAATTGAACTATTCACATCTTAAACTGCACTGTAACTTTTATCCATGTATTTTTTCTTTTAATGCTTATTTTATTATCTTTTCTTTTTAATGACTGATTTTTAATGCCATTTTCTTAATGTCTTTCGTTTTTTGTAAAGCACTTTGAATTGCCTTGTGTTGAAAGGTGCTATATAAATAAACTTGCCTTGCCTTGCCTTGCCTTGAATAAATATGATGAAGTTGAATTTATATCTTATGCTTTGTGGGTCTTTTTATGATGCTGTGGATCTTTCAGATGAAATTCACTATGGTATCTTCCACATTTTATTGGAAGTGTATTATGTACTGTTGGATTCACAATAGTCTAGTTCCGGTCTAGAGTCGGTCTCACCCTGCCTTGGTCTTGGTCTTGACTTGGTCTCAACCTCTTGAAGTCTTGGTCTTGGCCTAGACCTCTTCAGAATCAGAATCAGAATACCTTTATTTGTCCCACAGAGGGGAAATGTTACATTTGTTACAGCAGAAAAGAGCTAAATACAGCTTAATGTTAAAGGCCCCATGTCATGCTTTTCCGGTTATTACCTGTCCCCTTGTGTGTTATGAAGGTTTTTATGCATGTAAACGGTCTGCAGAGTCCCAAACCCTCAAAGTACACCCTGTAGCGAGTAAAACTCTAACACAGAAAATAATTGAACGCCTCGTTGGAAATTTCTCTTTTTCCATTGTATTCTTCCTGGGTAAAGTGACGTGCCAATACCCAAATTGACCCATTGGTCCAAATGGACCAATCCGTGGAGCTGTTACGTCAACAGCTCACACACACACACACACACACACACACACACACACACACACACACACACACACACACACACACACACACACACACACACACGCACACACACACTCAATCTTTTCTCAGCTGAGATGGCGGGAAGCGGCAAGGCTTTGAGTCGGTGTGTGAGCACACACACAAACTCCCAGCCAGGCTGCAGGTGTGTGTGTGTGTGTTCGAGCTGGGTTTCGCTGTGTCTCGCTGTGTCTCACTCTTTCACAGACGGCCACTGGGCTCATAGAGAGGGGGTGCAGGAGCTCCAAAAAGCCGTTTAGTACAGAGTGAATACACATACTATACAGAGATGCTGTATGAGAAACCAATGTGATTTTGGAAAATTGCACAATATAAATATATTTCAGTATACCTCAACAGTGGAATTATGATCAGTAGAAATGGCCATGACATGGGAACTTTAACTAAAGTCTTGGTCTTGTCTTGGTCGAGCGACACTCCGTGCTTGGTCATGACTTGGTCTCGGTAAAGGTGGTCTTGACTACAACACTAGTGTGACTATTGAAATTCAGGTCAGAGTCAATGACTACACCTAGATTTTTGACTTTTTCTGTTGTTTTGGACTTTGCCAGCGGGATGGATTGGACCAGCTGGTGGTCTGTTATTGGCCCCTGTGCTGTTTGTTTCACACCCTGGCTATGGAATTCATTGTTAGATAATATTTCACATAATGTATGAACAAATAATTTGCTTTATATTGTTTGATTGCCAGATTGCTGAGTGCATGATGGTACAGAATTACGTTGTGCTGATTGTTTGATAACTTTGAGCTTACAGAGGTGTTCTTGAGCCAGTGTTTAAAGATACAGACCTAATAATAAGGTACATTGGACAACGATGTATTGGTATTTAAAAAAAATGCAATTATCCTCATTACATGCAAAAGGTTGTGTAGCATATTTTGTTTTCTATTTCAACACTTTGGATGTTTATTTATGTTTAAGTTATTGCCTTGTTTTTACCGTTTCCCAAAAATCCCAGTTGGCAAATCTTTAAACGAGTCATTTTAAAGTATTGTGAAGAAGATATGATGTATAAAAACACAAACAACAAACCGAGGGAAACATGATTTTGAAGTCAAGGTGTAGGACTTTATTGACTCAGATTGCGCATTATTCAAAACTCAACAAAAACAGTGGAGTTAGAAGGATGGAAGAAAGGCAGCAGAGTAAGATGGTGATCGCATAATCAGACTTAATAGTTGGCCATGGTTGTCTCCAGCCAATCGTTGAAGAGGCAGACCTGTGAATGGAGACACGAGGAGGTTTGTTAGAAAACTAGCAAATATGATACATTTTTACTGGGGATGCTCATTGTGAAATATAAGTTTCATATTGTCTATTGTAGAAATATTTTGGGTTTACCTTGGCGTAGACACCGGGGTTGTCCTTCTGAGCACATCCGTAGCCCCAGGACACAACACCCTGCAGCTCACCGTTGCACACGACGGGTCCACCAGAGTCTCCCTGAGAGAGAATTTATTTGTGAAGAAATTCCCAAATATTCTGTATTGGCAACTAAGATGCATTGGTATAGGAAAAGGAGAGAGTTGTTTTGTTACACACCTGGCAAGAGTCCTTGCCTCCCTCAAGGTATCCAGCGCAGAACATGGCATCAGTGATCTGACCCGGGGTAAGAGTTATCACAGTCTCTGTCGGACAGGATGGGGATGTTCAGGCACTGCAGCTTGTTGCCGTCAGCAGCTGTAATTTAGTAAAGCAGGGTTAGAATAGCACAAATGACACACAAAATAAAGCTTAGCTCCAGCTGTTAACATGTGGGTGTTACTCACAGGAGCTCTGGGTGCTTCCCCAGCCGGAGACGGTGCACATGGTGCCAGCGGGGGCACAGCTGCTGGGCAGAGCCACGGCCTGAACGTACTGGTTGAGGGTGGCGGGCTTGCTCAGCTTGATCAGCATGATGTCATTGTTGATGTTGTAGGAGCTGTAGTTGGGGTGACGGATGACACGGGAGGAGCTGATGAACTGCTCGTTTCCCTCGGTGACCCTGATGTGGTGCTCCCCCATACGAACCTCCACGCGGCTAAAAGCAAATTGAGATGACTTGATTAGTTACAAAATACAGACAACTGATCATCAAATAATAATGTGCATACCCCACGGGTTAGTAAATCAATCATATGACCCTGGAAAACATGAGGAATGTGCTTACGACTTGTAGCAGTGAGCAGCAGACACCACCCAGTTCTCGTTGACCAGGGAGCCTCCACAGAAGTGGTAGCCAGTGTTCAGAGACACCTGATGGGGCTGGGAGTGGGGAGTGCACTCCTTCCCTCCGACAATCTTGTCCTCCTCCGTGGCAACTGAGAAAACACACATCAGCATCAACTTAGTTGTTTGATACTATACTCTTTAAAAAACGTTACAATCGAACAGAAATCTATTTGAATGTAGAACAACTGCACATTGTTCATTGGAGAACATTCAGTGGTTAAAGATCAATCAGATGTTCTCTAATTAAAATCCTTGGCTTTAGGCACATGCTCTGGTTATTCTGCACTAAGTTTTGGGATAAAGGCCCACAGACTGTCAGCAGAAAGGAAGGCAATCAGCTCGATAGGAGCTTCACACTCACAGGCAGCTCCGATGAGCAGAATGAAGACCAGAGACATCATGGTTGCTGTGTTATTCTGTCGATGATAGCCTTCACCTGCAGACCTGGTTTATATCCTCATTCAGGAGGGCTGCCCTGCTGTCCAGCCTTCCTCATTGGTCAGCAAGAAGCCAATCTCTGCTGCAGGATGTTGGAGTTAGGTGATTCATTTCCAGGATTACGTAAAAAACACTTTTGATTGTACAAGTAAGGATGGTTTTCTTGTCAGCAACATTTGTAAAAGTAAAAGGGAAAGTATAGGTTATATTGGGTCCTTTTATTATTTATTAATTTATGACACTACACGTCAAACATATTTTTTATATGATCTTACATTTTAACACAATGTATGTATGAGTTCCTAAGAGAACAGCAAGTGTCGAAAATGCAGAAAAAAAGAACAATACTATAATAAAAACATAATCTAATGTCGTTTTTATAAATTCTTTATGACATATACATTATTATTACACCTTTTCTAATGGCCACCCATGACATATGTTTAACACTCATAGCCCAACTTATTGTTTTATTCATGTGGGTGGCTTTTATCTTGACTACCACCATGACAGAGAAGGGTTACATATTAAACCATCACAGAAAAATATCAAATTTTGAATCCTTTATATTTACCTATAATCTGGAATTTCTCAGAATTACCAGAATTACCATCTCTGTAGCGGGAAATTGGAGTTAGGTGATTCATTTCCAGGATTACGTAAAAAACACTTTTGATTGTACAAGTAAGGATGGTTTTTTTTTCAGCAACATTTGGAAAAGTAAAAGGGAAAGTATAGGTTATATTGGATACTTTTATTATTTAATGACAAACATATTTTTTATATGATCTAATATTTTTACACAATGTAATCGTTGGAAGGTTATTTAGTTATGAGTTCCTAAGAGAACAGCAAGTGTCGAAAATGCAGTAAAAAATAGCAATACCATAACAAAAACGTAATCTAATGTCATTATTATATTATACTTAATGACTACATTATTATTACACCTTTTCTAATGGACACCCATGAACACTCATAGCCCAACTTATTGTTTTATTAATGTGGGGTGGCTTTTATCTTGACTACCACCATGACAGAGAAGGGTTACATATTAAACCATCACAGAAAAATATAAAATGTTTAATCCTTTATATTTACCTATCATCTGGAATTTCTCAGAATTATGATTTGGATGCAAAATCTTTGTAATTACATTTTTTTGTATCATTTCATATTCCAGCTACTGTATTCCTCAAAAAACATGTTTTGGATATCATGCCATTCAAATTTTTTATTTACATTTTAAGAAATTGTTGTTTTTGTATTGCTACCCCAAGCTTCCATAAGTGGGTCAACAATTACCCGCATGCATTTTCTGTGGAATCCTATGGGAACATTTTGTTTTTGAAAATGTAAAAAAAAAGTCTAAAATTATAAATGGTGAAAAATGTAATATAACATATTTCTTGGCTGAACCAAAATATAATATTAAATATTATACAAGTGATTTTTCTTAACCAAAATGACAAAAATGGCATAAACACACATATTATTCTAATACGGGTCCTTTTTGAACCACTTACAGTATGGAAGAGTGTAGGGTCCAGTCACTCATGCTTCTAAGGGTTAAAGTTGGCTCGTGTTTCTCTGGTGAGATTGCATAGGTGCACAGATCCCCTCTATATTTAGATGTATGGACACTGTATCTCACAGCTGTGGGTTTCTCAGCATCTGTTTCTGAAAAGCTAAATTCAGATATGATGTGTGGGGCTACCTTGACAAATAATGATTCAAAGATGTATTGTCATAACATAAAACTACGGTGTGATTATATAATGTATAAAAAAACAGGAGACCGGGGGAACTGTATTCTCAAATTGCACAACTTAGAACTAACTTGTAAATGCAAAAACAATGCAGATATTATTTTTAAATTATTGTATTCAATAACAGCAACCACAATAAACAGTACGAAGTGATTTGATTTGTAAATATAAATATGGATTTTGACTAAATGTTAAATTGGCATGGGACTTATTTTTACCCTCTCAAAGAACTGAAATCAAGAACCAAAAAGACACACACACTCAAACAGTTTTGAGGTGCACACTTCGGGAAATTCATCGATAATTACATTTGGCTTAAAAAAAAACACAAAAATATCACAAATGTACTGTTTTTAAATTAAAATGATCACTTGTTGAGTAAATATTATGATGATTTCTGGCTTTTTTTGTTGTTTTAAACTTTGCCGACTGAAGCTCAGTGCTGACTTCTATTCATTCATTCATTCATTATATTCTTGGTTCCAAAAACACATTTTCTCAGTTTTATCTTTGTTTAAAGAAGTGCCGACACATCCAGTCATTGAAGTGCAATGCACTTACTCAGTGCTTGAATTGGATCATAGTCTCCTGTTTAAATGGTTATGTCACCTGCATAGCTACAGTATGGTAACCTGCTTTGTTATTTTTTCATTATCTGAGCCAGTGGTAGCATGTAGATATTAAACAGAAGAGGCCCCAGGATGGAGCCTTGAGGAACCCCACATGTCATATTTGTTAATTCGAATGTGTAGTTAACCATAGAAACAAGCATGTTTCCTGTCCTTTTAAGTCGGATTCAAACCAATGTAGAACTGTTGCTGAAAATCCCTATCAGTTTTCCAGCAGGGCTAGTCATAAGGTTATATTGCAGCACTGTTCCTGTCCTGCTAAATTATGAACCATCCAGATCTCTCAGGTCTTCAGGGACTGGTCAGCTTTCTGTCCCCAGAGTCAGAACTAAACATGGTAAAGCAGCGTTCAGTTATTATGCTCCAAATATCTGGAACAAACTCCCAGAAACCTGCAGGTCCGCTGCAACTCTTACTACTTTTAAATCCAGGCTGCAGACTTTTCTTTTTGTCGCTGCTTTTAATTGAACTATTCATATCTTAGACTGCACTGTAACTTTGATCCATGTATTTTTTCTTTTTATGTTTATTTTATTAGCTTTTCTTTTTAATGACTGATTTTACATGCCATTTTCTTAATGTCTTTTGTTGTTTGTAAAGCACTTTGAATTGCCTTGTGTTGAAAAGTGCTACATAAATAAACTTGCCTTTGCCTTGCCTTGTTGTGCTGCTTTAAACTCCCATTAAACTATTTTTAGGCATATATTATAGGTCTCAGATATATAAAAAACATGTCTATGAACTGTTTTTCTCAAAATACCAAACAGATCACCCATTCTAATCATGCCTCATATCCATCTATTTCAGCCCTGATAGGGGGTTCTGATTCCGGGTCCGTAGCTTTAAAAAAAACAAAAAACGAGAGCCGACACAATAGGCTCGTTCCGCCTCGAAAGTAGACGAGAATAGCCGATTGCAGCCGGGGGAGGTCTCAAAAAGCTCGCCTGAAGTCGGACAGCTCGGAGTCGGCTTGACTTGGTTTGCAATGGCGGAAATTGCGTTGGCGTGCCATTTTAAATGATTTATTCAATAAATAAGATTAATCCGGTTAAACCAGACATTACATTACAATAGATTTTATTGTAATGATTTGGTCTCGCGACCCGACCACGGATAAGCGGGAGAAGATGGATGGATGGATGGATTTGGTTTAAATTTAATGGTATATGAGAATTGCTAGAAATAACACCTCATTTGATTGAGTCAAATGAATGACTCATGTATCTGTTCATTTTAAAACAAATCAATACAAGGGGGGTTGAATACATGTAAAAGACAGAACCACTACTTTTCAAAACTACTTCCGTTAGTGGTCTTGACCAGTTTGCATTTATAAAGAATGCACAAGTGTTTTTAATCGTTAATGTTAGATATTTACTGAGTAAATACATTTGTTCCTGCTCAATAAATGCAGTTTAGATTCTAACCTGTACCGGTACCGGGGCCCTCCCGCAACATCTTGCAGGAAACAGTGTCTGAGGGCATGTTCATTTCATAAACTATGAATGTTTTATATCCATGTAACAGGAAGAAACTCATCTAACTGATCATTTTTATTTATTTTTCAAAAATAAAACTATAAATTGCAAACAAATCATTTGTGTAATCATGTAAACTATAAGTATTTTTTCTTTGTTTTAACATAGGTTTTTGTTTGCAGTTCTTGTTTCTTCTTTCTCAATGATCAGACTTTTGCTCTCGCTGCAGCTCTTCTCGTTCACGCTCTCTCATTTTTTGTTTGAGATTTTGACACAAACATCCCAGGTGGGCTAGACTTTCAGTGGTTTGTCCTCATTGGCTACTCAGTTTTTGTGTGACAGCCCACTACACTACAGATCATATAGTGCAACTCATGCAGCAAACTCCGGATTCCACTCGGCCACATTAGTGTCGGTGTCTCCTGAGGAGTTTTCATGAACATATCGGACTTCTCTTATGGATTGCTGTGCATTATACTTGTGTCGTGTAGTTTATACTTTATTCCAACTTTAAATATTTTAATACCTGAACACACTGCTGCTGTTAATTAATTTCCCAATTTGGGATTGATAAAGTGTCTGTCTGTCTTTCTGTATGTCTGTCTGTCTGTCTGTCTGTCTGTCTGTCTGTCTGTCTGTCTGTCTGTCTGTCTGTCTGTCTGTCTGTCTGTCTGTCTGTCTGTCTGTGTGTCTGTCTGTCTGTGTGTCTGTCTGTCTGTCTGTCTGTCTGTCTGTCTGTCTGTCTGTCTATTTATTTATGTTATAGATCAAAAAACACATCTATGTATTTTCAAGCTAAAGGTGATTCACAATATAAACTGTATACTATTTTTTTTCAAAGACATGTTACATTTCAAAAGCATATATTGCTATGTTTAGGACAAACAATTAAAGACTGCTTACATTTTACAAATTCTACAATATAAAAGTGGCTGATTTGCTTTATGAAACAGACCTGACCTAGGCTGCATACCAACACAATTAGGAACATGCTCACATGTTACTATGTTCGTCTGAAGAGCTGAAGCATTCATACACAATGGATACAAACTGTGTTGTCTCATGCTATATCGTGTGAGAACATGATATACATTTAGCATTAACAACTCTACATACTATTCCTGAGGAAGATATGAATAATCAACAGATTTGAATGTAATCATTTTCATGTAGAATAAAGACAAAAGAGTGATTATACAAATTACATTTATTGAAATTTGAACCAGAAGATGAAGTCTCAAAGCATGTTTTAAATAAAAGGACAAAAAACAAAAAGGTGGATAATAATAACATCTATTAAATGTATATGTACTGTAAAGACATGTTGTCAAATGAAATGACACTGAGCCAGTGATAAGTAACAGCAACGCCCAGCGTGGATGAAGATCTTTCTTTACGCAGGTCTTTCTTCATGCCCCCTCCTAGGATCTAATGCTGTCCCCTCAGAGGAAGTGGGAACACGGGATAAGACCTCTGGATGCCACGCTGTCTCTATGATCCACACTGTTAATATGAGAGGAAAATAAATATTTTAGGAAATGAAAAATATGAAGTTAACAAATAAAACACAGCTCAGGGGCAGTCATGGACGGTAGGTTTTCCTACAAAGTTAACTCAGCCTCCATTGATTTTCATATCAAATTAGCATGTTAATAAAATAAGCTATCATGGCTTATACTTGCATATCTAAACAGAATCATGAAAGCCTGTTGGTAGAGTCAGGCACACAAGTCTGTTTGACTCTGTGTGTGCGCCGGTGTCTGAACGCTCACTCACTGCCCGCTTTGTAGCTAACTGTCCCTGCTATTAGGCTACTTAGCTTGCATTGTTATGGATCTAGCAAAAGCTAACTTTCATAGCACAGCTTTTCTTTACTCCTCACTTAACACAATGAAGAAACGGACCGTATAGTACAGCACAAACAACACAAACAATCAATACTTACATATATTTTCACTTGTAGTATTATAATAATTGAAATGCCGGTTCTTCTGCAGGTGTTCTATCCAGGTTCAGCTACCGCACCGCAGCTGCACTGTACAATCGATGGAGGACTGGGCTGTAAGGGTTGGGTTGTAACGGAATACATGTAGCGGCGTTACGTAATCAGAATACAAAAATCAAGTAACTGTATTCAGCTCGCGTTACGTTTGAAAAACGAGTATTACAGTTACTTCGTAAACCTGAAGTGAATACATTTTGGATTACTTATTGGAATTATTGGTGGAAAGATTTACTCTCAACATGTAATATTAATTACTAGTAGGTACAGCCGATTCGAATCATCAGAGCCGCTGCAGATGGACCAAAAAAGCGTTTGAAAAAAAATCACGGGTCCGCTCGCTCAGTGGAACAATAACAACGAAACATGGAGGAACAAAAGTCTGCGTTTAAATCGTGTGTGTGTGTGTGTGTATAGGTGTGTGTGGTTAAAACACATCAGCCTGCGATCGCTCTTTAGCCTTACTAATGATTATTTCTGAAGGTAAACACAGTGAAGGCGGTGGGTGAAAGGCGGTGCGTGAAAGGCACTGCGCGACGCGCTCCTCTTCTCAGAGGCGGAGTTAACCCTCCCGCTGCCTCCTGGCGCTGCAGAGATTTCATGAAGTGAAGGAGGTTTTCCTTCTATAAAACAGCTGTGGGCAGCAAATACTGTGAGAGTCACGGACATGAATTCATAGATCAAGGCAGACTGGTGCACAGAGTCTCCTGTTTTGCCAATCTGGTGCTTAAACAAATATAGCTCTAGAGTCTACACCCCTGGCCGAAATGTCCTTAAAATGAAGTCCGAGTTCGACATTTTAAATCATGTCCTGCCAACACTGGCAGGACAGAAGGCGACACGCCCGTTCTAAGCCATGTCCTTCACTCCTCACAAGCTGCATCCCCAAAAAGTGTATTATGTTGTTACATCGTTTCAGATGATGTTTCAGTTGTGCTCTTGATACGCCATTAAAACGGTAAAAACACGTTCAGTTTCCTTTTTCTTTTTGTGTCTCCTGTTCACCAAAACATACCCATCTGTGATGGAAAAAGAAAGTAATCCAAAAGTAATCTAAAAGTAATCTGATTACGTAACTGTAACTGGATTCAGATTACTTTCAGAGCCATATAATCAGTAATCAGTAACTGATTACATTTACAAAGTAATCCTCCCAGCCCTGGCTGTAACTCAAAAACTGAGTAGCCAATGGGGACGCACCCCTGAAAGTCCCGTCCACCTGGGACGTTTGTGTCAGAATCTCAAACAAAAAGTGAAGGAGCGCAAATGAGAAACCTGCAGCGAGAGCAAAAGTCTGATCATTGAGAAAGAAGAAACAAGAATTGCAAACAAAAACCTATATTAAAAGAAAGAAAAATGATCCACTAGTTCACATGATTACACAAATGATTTGTTTGCAACTTTTATTTTTATTTTTGAAATGTATTTTATTTTGCTTGACTCAGTTTTTGTTTTCTTTTAAACTCTTAGTTTTGCTTTATTCGGAGAAAGTGTTGCTTTATCTTTTCGATACAAAACTAATCCCATATAGAAACAGGTTCGCTCTGATGCAAAACTGCATGCGCGAAGCCCCTACCTTTTTGTTGTACCATGTGTGTGTGTGGGGAAATCCCCCTACCATTCTATTGGCTATAACGGTCAGAAAAATATGTCAATCCGCAATATCGACAAAATAAATGGAAAATCCACCAAAATGACCCCAAAATCCACCCAAATAACCCCAGAAGTGTTGTTTTCTTGCTAAATCTCTTACTAATCATCACTTTATTTGCACAAAAAGGTCAGATTTCACTTGTTCTGCATCAATCTTGATACAGGGTACTTATTATATGTTGTACTTTGGATTCCAAAAGCTTTTAGTCTACTAACCCATCATCTAAGGGTAGTTTTCACTATAAGTACAAAATTATTTTTGGACGGACACTATAATTTACAGTTTTTTACTATGTTCAATCTGAAATCTATATTGATTCTGACTTTTCTACATCCAACTCACAGGTTTATCATTACTTTGAGAAAAAAGATTATTAATGTGACCCTTTTAGAAGGGAAGATATGGTCATTTGTTCTGGGAATGTCATTTTCGAGCCTGAGACCTGAAAAACAGGCTCAGGGCTAAACAGGCTAAGCAGGAGTGCAAAAAGCAGTAAAGTGAAAAAGTATTGTACACAATCTACAGAATAAAATATAGAATGAATTGAATGTTGAATAAACAGTGAGGGGTATGAATAATAGATATACACAGTAGCCTATGAGCAGTATGAACAGTATTCAAGGTTCAAGGTTCTTTATTGTCAAACTAACATAGCTACAGAGTAATTATGTCGTTGAAAATATTAGGTCACAGACTTCTCCAACAATGCAACACAATAATACAGATAAGCAGACAATATTATATTAGCAGTGTGTATGAATATGCTAAGCTATATAACGTATGAAAACGGTAAGCAGTGCAAGTATAGTATACAATATATAGATATTAATTTAATGATGATAAACATTGTAGAACAATGAGGAAAAATGTGAACGGAAGTGGCGACGTAAAACTGACACAAAACAACAACAAAACTTTTGCGGAGCCAATTGGAGAGTTTCATCACCAGCACCAATGAGTGCTCAGCTCGATATACCAGCGAGTCGTTTCCCATCAAGCATTTCGCTTCCACAGCCCGTGGAGAGGAACTGCTCCGCCTCGCTCTCAATGCTGCCGGCGTCTTTGTCCCGCGAGATTTCAACGTCTCATGCAGTCGAGCCTTCAGAGCAAGTCGGACAAAATTACTAACCATCATGCAATGCACTAGCAAGACGGCGGTCGCAATTGCGCAGGTCTGCGTCGGTCTCGCTCATCTCAAACGAGCCTGAGAGCTCAGACAGGAGAATTCTGCACAGATACTCAGCTAAACGCTGCCGTGATTACACGCCATGTTATGTTCCAAACCACATCAAGGATTCTTTCTGAAACAGTATGGAGGTCAAATGCTTTTTCTCTTGCGGGTTCACTACAAGTTGAGTAGCAATGCTTGCTAATGTAAACAGACCATATTACTTCCAAAACATGTCGCGCATTGTTTCTGATAGAGCCGTGGGCGTAAAGCCAGCCCACATTTCCGATATTACGTAATATCGGCAACACATCTGGATCAGCTCCGTTGTACCCCAGTTTTTAGAGATGTGTTTAAGGAGGAAAAGAGAGAGGGTCAACTAATCAACTTGTCGACTAGTCGACTACCTCTACCACTAGTTGGCGCTGTAGGCCCTAGTCAACTAGTCGTGACCAAAATGCAGACAAACGTGGGAGATGAGGATGCCGACATTGGCGCTGAGGTGCTGCAAAATGCTCCAGCAAAACACGTCTGACATTCAGGGGTCCTCATCTTATGCACAAATGCACCGCAATTATGCGCACTACAGTCTCAGTTTTAGCTGAACTAAAAGTTCACGAGCGTGGTCCACTAGCACCCCCCCCTTTGAACAGCTGTTTGGACCTCATTTCGAGAGCAACAAGAAAAACGGTTCAACAGTGATGAGCTACAGGATTACTGCCAGCAGACACCCCATATCCCCACAATGGATAACCCTCTGAAGTGGTGGGCGTAAGCCGCTTCCCCCGTTTAGCCAAGCTTTCCAGGAGCTACCTGGCTGGCCACCAGCATCCCAAGTGAATGGATGTTTTCCCTGGCAGGCAACACTGTCACCCGACAGCGGTCAAGCCTCCTTCCCTCACATGTTGATGCTTTTGTCTTCCTTAATGCAAACCAAAAAACCTGGAAGGGTGGACATCCTTATCGAGGAGGACAGTGACAGTGAGTAAAGTGTTGCGCAATGCGCAGTGGATTTATGTTGCATTTATGTTCTTAACAGTGTTTTTGCAGTAGATTTGGTGAGTCCAGTTATTGTTTTTAATTTAATCAGCCATGTAACAGCATGTAACACAAATTAAAATGCTGCTTTGTTACAGTGTTTAACGTAACTGAATGAATTGCAATACAAAATACAGTTTTACACCTCTCTTTGTGTGTCTTTATTATGACGTAACAACTAGTCGACTACTATTTTGAAAAACTTGTCGACTCGTAAATATAGGTAGTTGTGAAACCCCCACCGGGGACACATATTTATGTATAAAAGACGTACAAAACTGTAGTATTTAGATGTCCTCGACATCAACTCATGACCCATAAATCCAGAAAACATATTTATGTGTATTATGTTAATAGATTTAATTTTTGTATCTATATTTTAGAATTATAGAATTCTTTCCAATTTGATCCTTTTTTCAAAGTCAGCCAGTGGGATGGATTGGACCAGCTGGTGGTCTGTTATTGGTCTGTGCCGTTTGTTTCACACCCTGGCTATGGAATTTATTGTTAGATATTATTTCCCATAATGTATGAACAAATCATTTGCTTTATATTGTTTGATTGCCAGATTGTACATGATGGTACAAAATGACGTTGTGCTGATTGAATGTACTTTCTTGTTTGATAACTTTGAGCTTACTGAGGTGTTCCTGAGCCAGTGTTTAAAGATACAGACCTAATAATAAGTTAAATCGGACAACGATGTATTGGTATTAAAAAACAATTATACTCATTACTTGCAAAAGGTTGTGTAGCATATTTTATTTTCTATTTCAACAATTTGGATGTTTCCCAAAAATCCCAGGAAGCAAGTCATTTTAAAGTATTGTGAAGAAGATATGATGTATAAAAACACAAATAACAAACTGAGGGAAACATGATTTTAAAGTCAAGGTGCAGGACTTTATTGACTCAGATTGCGCATTATTCAAAACTCAACAACAACAGTGGAGTTAGAAGGATGGAAGAAAGGCAGCAGAGTAAGATGGTGATCGCAGAATCAGTCTTAATAGTTGGCCATGGTTGTCTCCAGCCAATCGTTGAAGAGGCAGACCTGTGAATGGAGACACGAGGAGGTTTGTTAGAAAACTAGCAAATATGATTTATACATTTTTACTGGGGATGCTCATTGTGAAATATAAGTTTCATATTGTCTATTGTAGAAATATTTTGGGTTTACCTTGGCGTAGACACCGGGGTTGTCCTTCTGAGCACATCCGTAGCCCCAGGACACAACACCCTGCAGCTCACCGTTGCACACGACGGGTCCACCAGAGTCTCCCTGAGAGAGAATTCATTTGGGAAGAAATTCCCAAATATTCTGTATTGGCAACTAAGATGCATTGGTATAGGAAAAGGAGAGAGTTGTTTTGTTACACACCTGGCAAGAGTCCTTGCCTCCCTCCAGGTATCCAGCGCAGAACATGGCATCAGTGATCATGCCGGGGTAAGAGTTATCACAGTCTCTGTCGGACAGGATGGGGATGTTCAGGCACTGCAGCTTGTTGCCGTCAGCAGCTGTAATTTAGTAAAGCAGGGTTAGAATAGTACAAATGACACAAAAATAAAGCTTAGCTCCAGCTGTTAAAATGTGGGTGTTACTCACTGGAGCTCTGGGTGCTTCCCCAGCCGGAGACGGTGCACATGGTGCCAGCGGAGGCACAGCTGCTGGGCAGAGCCACGGCCTGAACGTACTGGTTGAGGGTGGCGGGCTTGCTCAGCTTGATCAGCATGATGTCATTGTTGATGTTGTAGGAGCTATAGTTGGGGTGACGGATGACACGGGAGGAGCTGATGAACTGCTCGTTTCCCTCCTTGACTCTAAGGTTGTGCTCTCACAAATGAACCTCCACACGGCTAAAAGCAAATGGAAAATGGTGGATTTGTGACAGAAGACAGAAAAGTTAGCATTACATATTGTCTGTATACGCCTCGTGTTAATAAATCAGTCCTATGACCCTGGAAAACATGAGGAATGTGCTTACGACTTGTAGCAGTGAGCAGCAGACACCACCCAGTTCTCGTTGACCAGGGAGCCTCCACAGAAGTGGTAGCCAGAGTTCAGAGACACCTGATGGGGCATGGAGTAGGGAGTGCACTCCTTCCCTCCGACGATCTTGTCCTCCTCCGTCGCAACTGGTAAAACACACAGAAGACTCAATAGTTAGAAAAAAGTTACTTATTTGCGTTAAATTAAATTATTAAAACACAGCAGGGAAATATATGCTTACAGGCAGCTCCGATGAGCAGAACGAATACCAGAGACCTCATGGTTGCTGAGTGATTCTGTCGATGATAGCCTTCACCTGCAGACCTGGTTTATATGCTCATCTTTCCATCCTGTACACGCCTCAAAGATTTTTTGTGACCAATCAGGGCTCTGGGAAAAGTAACTCCAGGTATTGTGGTCGATATACTGCCTGCCAGGAAATTGTATTATTTATACAACTTTTACATTCGCTGGTGTGCAGATGGTTCGGTTCACAACCACAGTTATTGGATTTGGCTTTCACAAGAAAACCAAACCACCTGTCTTTAGATAGAATGACCCTAATACAATGTTGATAAAGTGAAGAGACAAGATGCAAACACAAAAAAAAATTTAATCACTCGATCACAATTACTATCAGAAAATATACTCAAAAAACTGCATTTTACATGCATTATAAAATATGGTAGGGTCAAATGTGTTATTTAACAATTAAGATCATTACATGGAAGTATAAAAGACCATTTAATATTGAAGAATTCTGCACAATAACGCAGTCAATTGTGTGTTGAATTCTGTGCAAATCTGTTGCTGGTGAAGCTTGAATCAACCTGAGTTACATTTGGCTGCTTTGATGTAACAGCAGAGCAGCTTCAATTTAACATGATAAATATGCATGAGTGACATGAAGAAGATTAACAAGAACAGGTGCAGTCTGAAGATTCAAAATCCATGCTGTGTTTGCGAAGATTTGGAAACTAGAGTGTGTTGTTGTTGTTGAACGGTGGCATTTGTGATAGGATGCTCAGTTTTAAAGATGTGCTTGAATGGCAGTGTTTTAGTTGACTGATGGCTCCCACAGGATTGTTGACATCCTCGTGGATTCATCTTCTTATTATAGACACATGCATTTCCTAACATTTGGTCTATATGCTGTAAAATGTATTATCTCTTCGATTTACACACGGCATCTATTGCACGTCTGTCCGTCCTGGGAGAGGGATCCCTCCTCTGTTGCTCTCCCTGAGGTTTCTCCCATGTTTCCCTTTAAACTGTGGGTTTTTCTCTGGAAGTTTTTCCCTTGTATGATGTGAGGGTCTAAGGACAGAGGGTGTCGTTTTCTCATACTGATATTCTGTACAAACTGTGCTGTTGTATTTGTATTTGTAAAGTATTTTTACTGTATGTAAAGCACTTTGGCTATACCCAATGTGGACTAATAAAGAAACAAATGCACACATTTCTTTCATGTGGACTCTCTATAACAATTGTTTTTTTGTATAGTAAAATAAGAAAAAGGGTTTGAAATAAACCATTGTTTTGTTTTTGCAATTATTATTGTATCACTATTAAATATGGTTTGACTAATTTATAGAACTTAATTAGATGACTTGTCTAAACAATATTTTGAGGTTTTCAGCAGGTCTCAGAGATAAGAATTGTGAATGGACAATTAATAAAGTTATAAAATATTAATATATCAAGGAAAGCAACTTTCAAAAAGTATTTCCATAAAGTTATTATTATTAATTTGATAAATGAGTCATCACTTCACCATCTCTTCTATCTGCATTAACAAAAAAAACAGTTCTGCAATATATATATATTATAAATATAAGACCATTAATAGTGGTTAAATAAAATACAAAATGCTGCTTCATATGCCCAGTGGGGGCTGAACAATGTATGACCCATTATTCTAAATGATATCTGTTCTGTGAAACAACTCAGGCTTGCTGAATTTGTATCTTTTTGTGTTATTAGGTATTTCTTGAATAATTGTTTAGTTTACTTATTTAGTTTTGGTTGCCTTGCCTCTTGTTTCCAATATAAGTGCTTGTGTTGTATTGCATTGACGGCAGTAGTTTGTGCCATTATCATTTTTTAACATGTTCTTAGTAATGCATAACATATAAGCTCTTACATTTTCCCGTTGCAAAGTGCTTTCTAACTTCTGACATTTACTCAAATACTGTACTTAAGGATAATGTTAATGTATATTAGATTAAACTTTATTGTCATTGCACAGAGTACAACGAAATATAGTTTTCATCCAACCAGAAAGTGCAAATACATAGTAATCAAAGCGCAATAGTTTTCAATTAATTTCCAGAACCAATATGTGGTTGCAGGGTTTAAACATATATAGATAAATACAGATGTAATCGATAGAAAATAAAGACATCGTAAATGAGTGCAATGTCACTGAGTGTGAGGTGCTGTGGGTTAGAGCCACATGTAGATCAACCTAATTTAATTATGTACCATTAATGTTACTTCATACTTCTAATCCACTACATTTGAAAAACTAAATATTTAACTGTATTTCGTATTACAAAAATGATTTACTTTGCATTATTAAAGATGAAAACACTATGCTTAACCACAAAAGTATTTCATATGGCTGCAAAACTATATTTAGGGAAGAGTTGCGCAAAGATATGCTGGGATTCACATGATATCAACATTTACTAATAACAAGGATTAAGCTGTAACTTGTCTCACAACAACTCTAAAGTTTTATATTTCTGGACTCTTCAACTTAATACTCTAGTATGGACTATTCTGTACAATGTGTACCTTTTACTGTACTTTTGATACATTACATCCATTTGTCTATAAATCCTTATCTACTTAAACTAAATGATACTGACAGCAGTATTATTTCATTGTTGTTTTGATACCTTCGTGTGAAGAATCTGAGGACTTCCTCCAACTGCTTTCTAGCTATTTATTGAAAAGCGACTTTTAAAAATGTTTATAAAGATACCTTGTTTTTTTCAGATCAGCCTCTCCCTTCCTATCTGAATTTAGTTTTTAGGTAACAGATGCTGAGAAATCCACAGCTGTGAGATACAGTGAGCACACATCTAAATATAGAAGGGACCTGTTTACCTGTGCAATCTGACCGAGAAACACAAGCCAATTTTGAGAGGTGGATTCAAACCTTTACAAAGTTATGAGTCGCAAATGTTTTAGTTTTTTTAGGCAAACTAAAAGGAGCAGAAACACTCACTGTGAGAAATGACTCCATAGCAACCTAATTTAAATGATTGATGTTTTTGATGAAGTGGATTCAAAAATGGAAATGTTTCTGTTTAACATTTTACCCTCAACTTCTCAAGTTAGTTTGGCCATTGAAATGCTTTTTGATTAGATTTCTAGCGAGAAGTGTATATTGTACTTTTATAATCCAGGTCCAGTGATGTGTAGGATCTATAGTTTGATAGATATTACCAAGATGATTTGAGGTCTCGCCAGGAGAACGTGTAACGGCAGCGTCCATGTAAAGTTAGCGTCAACCCTCACAGGGGTGAAAACACCAGTATTTCCAGTCTCAAAGTTTTCATAATAAAACCGTATTGCCCCCACTGTCAAATGATTTTAAAGCTATATCTGCAGTACTCATCCAATAAAAACATCAGTTTATCCTTGTTAATCACACACAATGAATTGGTTTACATTGTATACAATGCTTTTGTTTTTTTCACATTTTTCACATTTCTTTTTTCAGAGTTTTTGATAAAACATCGAACTTGAAGCTCGGTGATTGGATGTTTTAGCCGCAATGCACGTTGGGATATGGTGTTTATGCGATATGAAATCCGAAAATATTTAAAAATAATAATACTTTATTCCGAGTGTGCTTGCTTTTCTCTTTGAAAGTCATCACATAACAGCATTGTAAGACACGGTTCGGCTGCATTAAATATTACATATCTGCCGTAGTTCTTTATCTATAGAGCCCTGATGAGAAGACTTCTAGACAAACAGGAGAACTGCCGCCAAAACTGAATATGTGACGTGGATCATCAATATATCAGCAATTAAACAACATCTTCAATTTCTCTTCACACAATACGTCTCCTTGCAGTATCAACACTAATTCGGCTGACTTTTATATTTGATCCAATTGGTAAATAGGCTGTATTTACACCATAACGGTGCACAGCTGATCGAAAGGGAATTGTAGTTTTTAAAGATATTACTGATTTTCTTTGAATATAAGAATGTAAATACTGAGTTGAAAGAATAGTCAGGGGTTTTGGGTGATGGGAGACACATCTATGGAATAAACATTTCAATAGCTTACCATTAAATGACGGATATACCTTTCTGTCTGTGATGTTTTACAAATCAGATATTAATGTGTATACAAATTAATAACTGATATATATTACATTATATATATATATATATATATATATTTACTGTAAGTTGCTTTGGATAAAAGCGTCAGCTAAATGCAATGTAATGTTAGGGCTGTCAGTCGATTAAAATATTTAATCGCGATTAATCGCATGATTGTCCATAGATAATGGCGATTAATCGCAAATTAATCGCACATTTTTTATCTGTTCTAAATGTACCTTAGAGGGATATTTTTCAAGTACTTTTAATACTCTTATCAACATATGAGTGAACAAATATGCAAATGTTTGTTTATTATCATTTGAACAATGACAAATATTATCATGAATATTAAACACAACAACCTCTGAACATTATACATATTATAATTATAATACAATACAAAGTGAGTGTGTGTGTGTGTGTGTGTGTGTGTGTGTGTGTGTGTGTGTGTGTGTGTGTGTGTGTGGAGAGAGGAACTGTGATGGGTCGTTGGAGCTATGTGCAACTCAAGGCATATGCTCGAAGCCCTGAGGTTACCTACTGTAACCCCAGCTTCTATGAGTAAATGGCGCAGCCCTCTAAGGCTATCGCTACTGGGTAATCCCCCTGCATCCCCGCGCAGCACTGAAACACTTGTAGTCCACGCCCACACGCAAGGTGGGCCCCACCCTCGGGCTTCCTTCCGGTATAAATAGGAAGGAGGCCCGACAATCTGCTCCCATACAACATAACTTTTCTTCAGCTATTCGTAGAGCCATCACTTAGAGGGCTGCGCCATTTACTCATAGAAGCTGGGGTTATAGTAGGTAACCTCAGTTCTATTTCGTATATGGCTTCGTCCTCTAGGACTATCGCTATTGGGCGAAGCATGATGTAGTCTGCGCCCCACTGGGTCCGCCCGGCACTAGAAGCACAGACACACCTGCTTAATAACACCCCCTGCCTGTTGTGCCATGCGTAATGGCGCATCACCGTCCCTGGAACATAGCAAAACATGCCTATCTTCCCTGACGGGGTGAAGGCTGGGAACAATACATACCAGCCGCTGTGAGAAAGTAGAGACGAAGGTCCCACCTTGCCCAACGATCATCGAGGGGGAACAGCAGCTCTCTGCGTGTAGGGTGACCAGATGTCCCGCTTTGCGCGGGACTGCACAGCATTTTCCCGACTTTTGGTGCGTCCCGCAAATTGAGACGATGTCCCGCATATTTCATTTTGATTGGCTAAAGCGCTTTTCTTTAAAATCAGATTCATCCAATGGCTGTTGAGAAAGCAGGGAAGGCTATCATCAGGGGGCTGTGTTTGCTGTCAATCAAACTGTAACACACGGCGGGTGCTGGTCAAGTGTTAACCAATGAGAGTAACTCACTCACACACACACCCACCCCTGCCAAACAACAACAACGAACAGGCGACGCAGCAGGTTATGGAAAATGGAGGAAACGGAAACTACAGCTAAGAAGAAAAGAAGATGCACATACAACAAAGACTGGGCAAGACACTTACCCGTGGGTGCAGCCAGTGCAGGGCGACTCTCAGAGAGTTTTGCAATCTTTGCAAGAGTAATTTTTAAATTTCACATGGCGGTGAATACGACGTCAAAAGACACAGAGAATGCGATTCTCACAAGAAACGTGTCGCTCAAAAAGAGACATCCCACTCTATGGAGACATTCCTACTCAAACCAAAAAAGTATGGCCACTCAGACAAGGTGACAGCAGCAGAAATAACCAGTGTTTACCATACAGTGCAACACTCTCATCATACCGGTCACATGACTGGTAACAAGCTAGCGCCGACCATTTTTCCAGACTCTGAGATAGTAAAGAAAATGTCATGTGGTCGTACAAAAGCAGCCTCCATAATAACAGATGCGCTTGCCCCTGCCTCTGTGGAGAGTTGTTTGACAGAGTCAAAGACACCAGTGGTTCTAGGGGACAAAATAGCCCACACACTGTGTGTGGTGGCCCACCTTCTGCTGCTGTGATGGACAAAACTGAAAGCTATTTTATTGTATGTATTATTATGTTTCTGTTCCCTCCTGGCCAGTGTTGGTTTTATTTTCTCTATTAATTTATGTTGTGCCTACTTGTACAGGTAATACTGACTAGTTGAATTAAGAAGATGCATTTCTAAACACTTGAAGTGAATAATGCCTGCTGCCTTAGTTTACTTTTCTTTATTAAAAAACTGCATTTTGACTTTCTGCTCAGTTGTTATATATTTGTTACGTTTTTTTTTCTTCCGGGGTTGGGGGGTGC